>JAHZNC010003310.1:0-42578 GCA_027744095.1 Zhuqinia jingwanae
TTGATGTTGTGAAAAGACATTTTTTGCTTCGGAAAGATGAATAAAGACAAGCAGGAACGTCGTCAAAATTAAGAAAAGAGGAAAGAAACTATTATCTGCCTCTTTTCTAGTTACTAACATTTCCAACCTCCTATTTCAAACTTGTGAAAACAAAACAAGGAGTCTTGCTTACAAAAAATACTAACACAATTCTAGAATTTCCCACTACAACAAAAAACATATCAAGTTTTAAAATGTTGCCATTAAATTTTCCAATTATGAAAAATAATACTAAGCAGGGAATAATATAACAAAACGTAACATAATTAAACAACAATTTTTTTCATTTTTATTTCCAAACAATATCATGCATGGTGGGTCACCATTGGGGATATCTCATTGTTAGAATTTTCTAACGGTTTATTATGTCTGAGTCTGAATAATATACATACATTCCTGTATAAGTAAATTATCACAAAAGCAATGAAAAAACATACAAGACAGCCCATAATAAGATATTTAAGGACAACGTTTCTTAGAGGAGGATAATGAACCAGACCCATACAAATAAGACCCGAAGTTAGTTAGGTATCACATTAAGTCAAGTAATCCAACAAGTAAACATCTCCCTTTCCCTCTCTCCCTCTCACGTATGTACGTACAGAGCAAACTGACTTTTTGTTTACACCGGTACATATCCAGTTTCTTTCTTTCATTATTCATTAGGAACCACAAATACATGATTAATGGTCGTGGTCACATTGTTGTGTATTATGCAGAAGAACATACGCATACTTATTAATAATAAGTTATCATGTATTTACGTTAGAAAAAAGAGTCTTGTGACCGGAACTGCTCAAAGCTGAAAAAAAAACATCTCTAATAACAGCACACATGCATAAAAGTCATTAGTACGTCACAGAATATTATGTGGTCTCATTTGTCTCAAGACTTGCCAATTCCTCCATGAATAACATTGTTTATATGATACTGGGATGAGGAGAACACAGAACATCTCTCTTATTCTTTTACATTATATATTATTTGTATATGTGTTATGGTTATTTTTGTGCAGAGAGCATGATCTTCCATTTTATTTTTGCATCTTGTTTGGACAAAGTACAAGCTTTGTGTAAATAACAGGAATAATAAATATAATATACGTAATTTGGAGCATGGAAATCACTACACCAGCAACAAAACGTCAATAGACGTTGTCAACATCATTTTGCCCTTCTTTAGTAAACGTCGGCGTATCCAACGTAGTATAATTGTGCAGTCATTCCACATCAATGCTTAATCTATGAACACATGACATTCCTTCATCCTTTATACATACATTAGGCATGGTTTGTATTTAATTTGGAGATGACAAGTTCGTAGACCTTTATTGTGGCGAGCTGGTATTAAAGAAGAAGAAGTTTGCTGTATGCTGTTACTAAGATGGAAAAAAGATGACGTGTGAGATGTAAGGATTGAGATAATTTAATTCTCCCAGAATTAAATATAATTCCTGTTTTTAATATATTTATTATTTAAATATTCCAAGTGTCAGTACATATGTATACTTGCCTTATACATACCATATGCTTATACGACATTGTTTGTTTGCTCAGTTTTTTAGTCTGCTAAATTTAAGCGGTTGATCTTGATGCAAGGTATTTACACCTTTTTTTAAGGAATATATTAATGTACACTATTAATGTGTAGTCACTTGTGTAGATTGTTTGTGATACAATAACAATGTTTGGTAGAGCATGTAGTTTTTTTTATGCAAAATTGTTTTGAAGAACAAGGATTTGTTTGCTAACACAGAATATTCTGTTTTAATTTTTTTTTAAATTTTGTTTATCTCGCTGAGAGAGTTTTTTCATGGCATGTTACGCTTCTATGCAAACATGAAGTAAAAATTTAGCTTCTTATATGGTCCCATCTTGTCAGATAAAGTCTTATGTCATCTTATCTGCTTACTAAACTGCTGCTACGTACGGGGTTGCTAACCACGTGAATTAAATAAATAAATGCATTTTCTGGAACATGTTTGTGAAGATATACATCCAAGTACCAAGGTCATTTTAACTTGTACATCTGTGCATCATCAGCTTTCAGCTTCGGCAATGGATGCAGTGGCAGCGGCTCACATTTGTCTTCCAAAAAGGAACGATTGTTTAATTTCATCGTCAAATGAGCTGTGATTGTACTTTTTGATTGCAC
Source organism: Zhuqinia jingwanae (assembly GCA_027744095.1). Lineage (NCBI taxonomy): Eukaryota > Metazoa > Arthropoda > Collembola > Entomobryomorpha > Paronellidae > Zhuqinia > Zhuqinia jingwanae. The sequence goes on from JAHZNC010003310.1 coordinate 2,194, forward strand.
ATACTATATATGCAAACCACGCTGTAAGATGTACTTTTTTTGTGGGGACATATTTTTGAAGAAACAAGTTTAAACTGTATTAGATGGTTAGAATGTCACATTTTAATTGTGATAAATATTTGCATAAACCAATTTGAAACTTTCCTTTAACAAATTATTTACTGGAAATAATACAAATGAAACGGTTCAGTTCAATAGCCATATTCATTATACTTCATTCTTGATGTGGACGTGCGTCATGTTAAAAAGAAAGATTTATGTGTGCATTAACACTTTACTTCAATATTATTTTATTGAATCCAGCAATTTGGACATCTGTAGGTTCCAAACACGCTACCATTCACGACCGACACAACATGTAGCGGATGCTTCAAGTTCATAGTATTTCCTGCTTATCTCTGCCCATTTTACGACTTTTTCCTAGCTTTAAATACTACCATCTTCTAACCACTACACTTATCAGAACAAAATGTATTGAGCGTATGTACATACCTAACCAAATCGTACTTCTGCCTGACTAATAACCTGACATCATTCAACCAACTTTAAATGCTCGTACAATAAGTTCAAGAGATACCATATAATGATCATTAAAAGAGCATATTTTGTATAATTACACAAAATCCAAGATCTGGATAGCGAGCAACAAGTAATCATGAATCATGTATACTTGGTATTCAATCCACCCTGCAGGATTTTTTTGTACAATTCCTTGATGAAGTTAAAACCACTAATAATATCATCTCTTCCATAAACAAAACCCAAGCAATTTTTTTTTGCTATTGCCATCTCATAGAGCACACATTCAAATATCCAATTGGGATACCAAAAACCCATGAAGGTAACGTTGCTTAAGAACGGGGAAATGCAATTACGCTTCCTGAAGGGATAAAAACATTATTTCCGAATAAATTTGGTTATTACTGTTTACACACTACATGAACAATTATAATTCCTGCTTCGTGGTGCATCGTATGACCATTTTAATTGCATAAATGAGAGAAGGCGGAACATATAATCATGCCATTAAATATTTACTACGCAAGCTAAAGACTTAAATAACGGTAATATAAGGAAATACCATTTAATAAATGCGCATGATAAATTTATTAAATTATCAAATTAAATAAATACATAAATAAATAGAAAAAGGTTTCGGTATTTCCGCATTTAAATTTATTTATTGTGATGCTGATAACATCAAAATCAAGATACATAAACATTATTGTTGTCATGCAGTGCACACTCGTTATATCAATGTTAAGAGAACAATGGACATGAACATTATCTCATACATATTTCAACACTCCTCTCTCTCTCTTCTCACATTGAAAGCTCTTTCCAAAATTTTGTTGACATTGTAACGGCGAATAAATATAACAACCAATAAACATGTATATTTACAGTGGGAAGAATTTGGGAGCACTTCCAAAACGATGGCATATGTCATGATTAGATATATGAGAATGAATTTATTTTTAGCGAACTATATACATTACTAATAGTAATTTACTTTCCTATTAACTATGTATGTACAATGTAGGCATGTACAATGTCTTTGACTTTGATGAAACCATGCCAAAATTTTGATTCCACCAATGAACACATTTGCCTCAGTGGGAGAGAAAGAAAACACCACACTTAATCTGTTTTTATGAGTTCACAGAGGACAACCTTTTATATTTTTTAAGGCGCACTCCTCCAAGTGTAAGAATTACATATACACGTGTAAGGATCTATGATGGTGACAGATAGACGATACGGTTTGGCAAAAAAACGTGTTGCTTTTATGAAGGACAAAAAGTGAAACCAAAAATGTTCCAAACAAGTTGTTGTGTAGTTTGTTGCCAAATAAACCGTTTTCATTCGTGACCTTGAGACGGAATCAAATTCAATGCTGAATGCAGGCTTTTGCTTTCGATTTTATTGTCCGTCTGTGTTTTATTGGTTTATTTCTTACGTGCATGAAAATTTACTTGGTATACACAAATTTTTCACCTAATTATACCGGTGGAACTTTGCTTGATGTAGTCGCAAAGTATAAATTTGTTTTCAGATTTCCCTAAAAATCAATCGTTTGTTTGCAATTGCAAACAAATCAATTGCATATTCCTATTTAAATGGAAGATTTTACAAAACTTCTTTTCAACTCAACTCTTGCAACGCCCATGTAGTGGAAAATGTGAGAGCTGGAACCACTGGAATTCAAATGTATTAAGTGGGGAAACAATTTTATAAAGGGAAGTTTCAAACCCTACGCTTTTCGTCGGAAAAAGAACACTTACATATTTACAATCATTGGCCTACATTACTTAGCCAATCTTACCAATACTGTAGGAAACAGACAGAGTTTATCTCTTAAGCTCTTTTATTCATGAGTGTTTATTTGGCAACTAGACGTGAAGATACACGGATACAAAATTAAAATTGAATTATGCTTGTGGTGTAGAATGGTGCAATATATTTAATACGTTGACTCGTAATCTGCAAGTCGCAACGCAATCAAATTTGTATTAAATGTGGGCAAATGTACTTTCTAAGCTCCTATTCTCAATTCCAGTAATAAAAGAGATAGCACGATATATGATACGGTCCCATGGAATGTCTGACGTCTGAAGTATGTTATGTACCTACACGGACGTATGCGGTTCAACATAGACGCGGGAATGGTTCCCGGTATTTGTGTACCTAGATAGTTTATCACAGTGGCTGACGATGAAAGAAACAATGAATACCATTCCTTTTTAGCTAGCTGAGTGCATGAATTTGATATTTCCTTTGATCAAATTAATTATAAAGATAATAAATAATATGACAGTCAACAAACCCTTGATGTGTGACAATGATAATATTTTCTAGCGAGTACGAGCGAGTATTACCCTCGTGTAATATATTTGTTATCTTTAAATTAACCGTAACCAAAAGCGACAATTTGGCGAAATGAATTTAAAAAAAACTGCCATCCTTTGATTACTCATTTAACTAGTACAGTACTCCCGTGAGCATAAGTTTTAATTTCCATGAATTTTTCGGCTAATTGTTCAAACACAAAGACAGCTTTTTATTGAGATACACATTTTTGCACCCTTGCACTTTCACCTCGATTTGTATAATATGCTCCAAAGTTAAATCGCCAATCTCTTTTCAATGGTGGCTTACGTATTTACGAATACTGATTGTGAAAATGAGGATGCGATTCTGAAAATGGTTAAAAGTTTTTTCAAGTTAGGAGGGATATACATTATACTACACCACCTCGTTCACTCATCACACATTTGTTAAGGCGTAACTTTGTAAAGCCAAAACGAAAAAATAGTACCTACGGTAATTGTTCCAAATAAATGTTAATCTAAGTAGATTAGAGGATGTGGAGAGTTCCCAATACATGCATAATAATAATAAGTCATGTACACACCAAAATTCTAAAATGAGATTCATTCAAAAATGTGTTTGAACTCATGGGCCAAATGTTTAGATGTGTAAAAAGAATTTTTAATTTTTTAATTGTGAAATATTATCATTTTGAAATTAGCATTTACCAGATGCAATCCTTTTGATCGTAGCCGACAATTAATATTGTGTGAAAATCATCACCTCCTCCACTGAAATTAACGAAATCAAACAAGCTCAACGTCATGTATTATATTATATTATGTATACACATATACACACCACCTTATCATTTATGTCTGGTGTTTTACTAAACTCCCCGACCAAATGTAATGGAGCAGTAAACGTTTCTGACAGAACAAAATGAACACAAAAGTGGTAAATCATGCCTTTCTCTCATTTTCCCGTGTATGCATCCTCCAGCATGCAGTTAGAAAGATCAGTCCATTTTTTGCATCGTTAGCACGCCTCACTTATACACGCCTCCTCTAACTTCACCTGACATGATCATTTGGGATATTTATGTTCATAAATAATACTAAAATCCTTTTCCTCATACAAGACCTACATTCATATATTATTGAAAGGAGCTTTAAAAGGTTCCGCTCAGCAACTATCATTATTATTACTAGGGAAATACGCTGCCAAATATTAGCATCGCGTAATGCATCATTCATCAATCCTTAAGTATTTATTCATCTCATCACTTTTATCATATATGAAGTAGATATTATGAAAAACTGATGGTGTGGTTCAAGGATTATAGTTTCAGTGGTAGTGGCGTTCGCATATCTTTTAATTTATAATTGATGATCAAATGGGCTCTTATATTCACGTCAAAATGGGAAAAAATGTAACATATTTGAAGGTATAATGTAACTGTAATAATGTATGTATATGGCTTCTTGTTATTGTTATAGTCCATTAAGTACATTATATATGTCGAACATTCTACACAATATTTTCTTGGATATGAATAATAATAATATTCAAGTTCTTCGAAACTTCGTACATATGTATGTCTGCATTTATGAATGACTAATGAAAAAAAACTGAACTAAAATTCAAGTTTAAAACCGAGCGGCTCTGCAAGAGCAAATTATTACATGTAGGTTTTTTTTTTAAAGATGCTGGAATTTGTGAACTGGAACCATTTTGTACGACCTCGGGACCTCTTGCCAAATAAAGCAGTATTATTTTCTCTCTTGATAAGAAAATAACATTTATATATACGCGTTTAGTATGTACAATACGACACTGGATACGAGCCAGTAAAACATTTCTGCAGAGAGTATCTTGATTGAGCAGTGCGCTGAAGTTGTGCGCGTGTGTGTGTGGTTTGTTATGGTGCTTTGTATTACTACCACTACAACCACATCATCATTAAACATCATCATATCACCACCACCAGGTTGTTGTGATATGAATTATAAATTCCACGGAATTTTAATGACCATTTGAGTATGCTCTTTAATGATTATTTCACAAGCAACTTGCAACTAAGGCTAAAAGCCTCTCCAGTCAACTGGAAAATGTATCTCTTGTGATTCATTATAGTCAAGTTTATTCCTAAGCTTCAGGAAGGATAGCGTCAAGTACGTGCATGCGAAAAGAGAACCGATGATGATCTTCGCCATGATCGTAGGAATCTCGCTTTTGTTACTTACTACTACACACTAGCATCATCCATATTGTGTCATTGTTTATTATTATGCGTCTTATGGAAAGTCCATTGATCCAACAAATTGTTTCTGTTTGGCTATGCTCTCCACACAATTTAAGTGGTCATTATTAGCTTTTAGCTCCTGTACTTGCTGTAACGCCTTTGCAAAAAATTAGCTGAGCTTGCCAGCGCCGGTGGTGTAGTAGATTCATAAAAACAAAGGCCGATGATGCAGCGTTGACGTGTATGTAAAAAACAACGTGAGGTTGATATTATAATTATGGTTATGCTTATGATGATGGTTAGAACTTTAGACGGTTTTTTTTTCTACGAACAAATCGGCATACGTATATAACGTTAAATTTTTTGTCATTTAAACTATATTGAATTTTAACAGTTTAAACAAAAAAAATCATTTATACCTTTCTAAGCTGATGCACAACACTATTTTCAAGGTAGAAAATTCCAAGTTATTACACTATTTTATATTTAGTGGATGCTACCTATTTATTAAATAGGACACCTGAGTATTTACACACTAAATACAGTAACCGAAATCGCTACCTGGGTTTGCCAATTGAACAAGAGATTTTACTACCGATAAACCAAATGCTCCCAAAAATATTAAAACAAATCACTCTGAATCGCTGTTTTCAAAGTAAATTTTATAATTCACAGTTTACATTTTTCAAACGATTTTAGTTGCACGTGCTTATCATTAAAAATAAATTTAAAGTTTATTATGCGCGTGTGCTTATAAAAAACATTTAGATAAACGTAATTTGTTGTTGTGCAATTTAGTAGTATAACAATCTGTAAACAAAGCATGTGCTCTAAACTGGTAAAATTGGCGGACTACATGGAATTGTAATAAGTTGAGTAAATAAACAAACTAATTGAATATTTCGACCAATTCAGACACAGACAGTTACATAACAAGACTGAAAGTAAATAATTTTGTGCTGCCAGTAGCACCAGCAGCAGCATATTTCCCCATATTTTGTAATTTGTTGTTCCTGGTTCAGCAAAATCAAAACAAAATCCATCACAATTACTACAACTACTTTTAGATTATTATTACCAAGTGGCTTTGTACGGTCTTGTGAGGAGATAGGTAATACAATAATGCCAACTTAAAGAACGTTCAAGCATTCATTACTCATGTAAATTTTCGTTCAAGTTTTCAGTTAACCCTAAAAGGTTACAAATGTTATTTCATTTATATATATGGAAAAAAATTCCATTCGTCACTCAGCGATAAAAAATCATTCTATTTTTAGGTACAACACAGTTTCATCACCATGATGATGGATGATTAGGCAAATTTAAAGGATAAAAATGGTCAGAAAAGTAATATACATATAATATTTGGTGTGTTGACGGCAAGGAGAAGTGCTTTAATCCCTCTCTCTCTCTCAGAATCTTCTTAAGAAGCTGTATGTATATGTGTATGTGTGCCTGTCTGTCACGTCAACATCCTAACACTTAAATCGCTTTCTTCATTATTCATTACAAGTATTTAAATGATTCATATGTGCGAAAAAATATACATCATGACCACACTGTCGCTACTCTTATCTCCTAGTCTTTTATTATTATTGCTACATAAATACATCGTCACATGCATCACATGAGAAAACCTAAACGGTCATGTTGCAACAAAACATACGCGTATTGAAAAATGGTACCACTAAATATAAACAGGCGTAATTTGAGAGACAGCAAGTATTACGGTGTATGGATTCAATGGGAAATGCACGTACAAAATACATACATTATACCTTGTTAGTATTTCGTGTTGATGTTGCACTGATAGACAAGTGCTTTGTTTGAACAAATTATCTCCATGAAAGTATATATGTAACCTATATGTTTATGTACACTGGTTGAATCGCCTGACCACTAATAAAACATTTTGACTTTGAAGTTGTAAACGGTCAAAAAATTTACTAAAGTAATTTAAATTGGTTGGCAATAATAGTAGTGGCTACGAGAAACGGGGGGCGCCGGAGAGAAGTAAACAAAAGATTAAGACAGAGAGAGAAGTGGCAGAGGTCATTTTGGCCTGCTAACATTACCAGCAACACAACAGAAGAATGATGATGATAATATGCGATATATATTTTTTTACACTTTAAATATTTACATTATATTATCCTTTGACAATCTGCACGTATACGTAATCTTTTTCTCATGATGATGGCAAACAAACCGTAGAACGTATTTGATGAAACGTACCTATTAATCATAATGTGCTTTCTTACTCGTACTTTGAGTTGATTAAATTATGACAGAATTTCGTCGAGAAAAAAATTGTATATAAAAGAGTGACGCTTGATGATTTTATAGTGGTTGTGTGAAGGAATGAATTAAAGTTAATCCCCTCCTTAAACCTAGAGTTCATTGAAATCTGCATTAGTTTTTGTTGTATGCTGTATGTTAAAAAAAAACTTTGAAGACGACTGGAGATGTGGAGATATTTAATATGAAACTTGGAACAAACTGTCATGAAGTTACAAGTATTAGCAGGTTTCATTTCATGCCAATTTTAATAATAATAACTTGATTACAGAATATAATATCCCACTCATTCATTTTTGTTCATCTATTCCAAACTTTCTTTTAACAAGGCCACTGAGCCAAAATTGACTGAACATTTTGTGTTATGCAAATAGATCATATTTTTTAAACACAGTATTTACCAAGAACATTGGAAACAAGAAAATGTAGATACCTATGCTTGGTTTTGCAGTGGTTAGCCTATTTGCTTAATAATTTTGTTTGTGCGTTTAAAGAAAGCATAATAAATAACAATATTACTGGACTTCAAGAAATGCTACTGCCTAGCAAATAATTTCACGTTAATGCATTTATTTTATTTCCATTATCTTTCCCGAATGATGTACAAACTTATAAAAATAAGGGGTGGTGCCGGAATAAATGATTTTAATTTAACTTGTGTTGAATGCAATATTATTGGAATGTTGATAAATCTAATATTTTACAGAAAAAACCTTAATATTGAACTGAGAAAGTATAGGAACATAAATGACAATCTTTACAAAAAGTAAAACTTATATTCCGTGTGCATTTCTCATCTTGAATGTAACTGTAATTGATGTTGTGTACCTAAACTTGTCCACCAAAAAACACAGTACATAATAGGTAAGTATAGTTGTTTGTGTAAGTGCTACTTGGCAAGTTGGTGTACACAATAAATAAATAATGTGATTTGTTATTTGTTTTGTTCCGAATTGATATACCCTTTTTATTTTTAGCTGCATCGTTATCTTTGATGTGTGTATAAAGTTTCATACCTACTTAACTCAAACATATTTTGGTGCCGTGCTGATAAAAAATACTTTTATAAATAAAGCAGGTAAATAGAATGAGGTTGGATTTTACGAGAAACTGGGATATTCCAATCTAATCTCAATCTTGACTTGATGTATGTAGGTATTTTTGAAAGTACGTGGCTGACATGACGTGTATTGCCTGCCGAAATTCATACTTATTCGCAGCAGCAGCAAAAAACAAGATTGCAATAAATGAAATGCTCAATCTCCCCTGATTTTCTTGAAAGTGGGAGGAAATCGAAGTAGGTTTTTTTCTTCTTCAATTGTCAGGATCATAAGCAGATCAACTAATCATTTCTTGAAACACTAATTTATTTATTGCTTCATAATTCAAACTCCCACGTGGAAATTTTATATTTCAGTAGAACTGTCAGAAAAACTGCGTTACATTCATACATCCATAATACACATAAATACGGATTCTTTTGATGAAATAGCTAAATATTCATAATTTTAGAATAATAATATATAACAATGCTTCATATTAAAATGACGACTAATATGTGTATAAGTGATAGTATTCAGAAATGTCCTTAACATTTTTGGTTCCCTGATCCGGACCACAATTTTAGAGGCCAAACCCACCCCACACCACAAGTACTTTCGTCCCTTTGCTTAGAGGCCACAACTCAGTAGGGACCACAATTACAATCGGCCACAACTTTTTTAAGTACAAATTCTACAAACTTTATTTAACATCACAATGAAAGGTACATACATTAAAAGTATTAAATACCAACATTTTAATTTTTTTACTTCTTTTAACAAATTGATTTTTGTATTATTTTTATTTCTTACAAGGGCAAATTTCATACTTAACTAAACTTAATAACGTTAATCTACATATAATATGTAACCAAGTTACATTTTGTCAAAATATTAATTGTCGTAAAAGCCACTTTACAAACTACATAAATCATTTGGTGTATAGAAACTATTTGTTCATCTAAGAATAAATACAACAAGATACGTTTTTTTAAATAATCAACTATATCTTGTTCACAGTTGTAAATACGTTGCAACAATTTTACCCAATTTAGCATTTAGCTAGAAGCTTATACTTTTTCTTTTGATCCTCACCTAGTCCACTTCACTTATACAATCTGATTTTCAAATGTTGCTGCTCTTTCTTAAAAATGTCTATACAGATGGGTGACTGGGTGACTCCCTGAAAAATACATATTTAACTTCGAATGCCACCCTTCAACCGAATTATTTGCTCGAGGCACTCGGGAAAGTCACCCACCTTGGAAATTTTCAACAAACGAAATAGTTGGGGAACTCATGTTGCCGTCGTGAATGCGAAAACGAAACTAAAAATCATTTCAGAATAAAATAAAGTATTGCTCTGTTCTAAAATTTTATTTGAGATAATATACAAATGTCATTTATGAAAGAAGCTATTTTGCATTTTGTACATGCTCCACTTTCATGTTTTTAAAACTAACAGCTTATAAATAACAATAAACATGACTTTTAGTTTAAACTGTAAATATTTCATGCACAAGATTGTAATTGTGGTCCCTACTGAGTTGTGGCCTCTAAACATAGGGGTGAAAGTACTTGTGGTGTGGGGTGGGTTTGGCCCATAAAATTGTGGTCCGGATCCGGACACCACATTTTTTGCCCAAAGTGACAGCTTATACATGTTCTCATGCTGGCATACATACTTAAATTTACGTTGAATACCATTAATTTATACTAATACTACACCTTTCTAAACCATGGGATCATTTTGCTATTTCATATTTAAAAGTTATTATATTTTTATATAATTTTCCATGTAAATACATAGTATATTTAGGTACATCTAGGCAAAAAAACACTACATCATCCATAATGGAAAGTAGTTCAGTGCATACATCTGTTACATGAATATGTATGAACCGCGTGAGCAGAATGTCTAAACAGAAGAGAAAAAAAGTTGAGACTAACTGCGAGAAGAGGGAGAGAGTTCTTGGTGAAATGTCTATTATATATAGCACGAAAACTCTTGCTTTCACTTATGCAATGTCCCGAATAAATTTTGCCCTATACCACTACCACCACAAGCAAAGTTTCATTTTTACTTTTTTTAAAGGAAACACTAACGAGATAAAAACAAACTAGGCTAATATTATGTATTAGAGGAAAAATAACTACATAAAAGGAGAGTCTCTGTCACACAAAATATTATTTTACTACTATCAACATCATCATCTACTATATCTCTTCTTTTTACTATGTATTGCATCAATGAGCAATAGGTAGCATGATAATAATAACTAACAAAGAATTCAACAACATGCTATGCATGTGCTCACTATGGAGACACACACGCATATTCTTTCCTCAATATTTTTCTTTCGTAGAATTTAAGTATAAGCAAAAGTTTGGGGAGCTTACGTTAGATAAACAGAAGTGGAGTGGCAAGACAAGTAAGCTCATATTATTATTATTACTTTCAAGTTTATATCATAAGTTCACTATGCACATTGAAAATAGTGGACACGCCTTTTAAAGGTGAACATTGTACTTTCATCGTTTTGAGGAAAAAAATGCGACTAGCACTTTCACTGTGCGATGCACTTAAGTATATATTATTCAGGAGCGCTGTAAGATAGTTTGCGTATTTAAGTATTGGAGCTAGATTTGGTTGTCCGTCCGTCTGTTCGCTGCACCCTCATAACTTTCTAAACATCTGATCGATTTAGCTCCAATACGTATTAAAAAAATATGACCGCTCGGCCCCTTATCATTTTCAACTGTGTGTCCCGAGCTCAAAATTGTATTTGTTGCCATTATAACATATACACATAACAAAATTAACTCAATCGAAAACTGTTAGTGACTCAAAAGGACAAAAAACTATAATTGCAACTATTAAGTATTTATTTCCCAAGCTAGCAGTTGCACATAAATGACATTCTTTCGCTTTTACCCATTTCCCCCACTTTCACATGCTTTGTTGTATATGCATACGTAAATACATATATCATAAAGATAAACAGGTAGGAAGTGTACATATATATTATATTCATTCATTTCTTTGTAAGTGAAGGATACACAGAAAAAAGTATGGCACATTATTTTAGACCACGACTACAGAAAACAACGTGCACATACACAACACTTCCAAAATTACTTTGAGCGAACGACGAAGAAACACTCAATTATTTAAGATTAGAGGACAAGAAGGAGAATGGAGGAAGGAAGAAGGGGAAAAAATGAACAAGACACATCACTAAACAAGAACAGGAAGTGTATTATACTCCCACCACCTCATACCTTCTCCTCTTTTTTATTTTTCCCGTGAAATAAGGTTTCTTCAACAAGTTATAATAAAACCCATTATTGGAAGCGTTATCGTAGCTTGGTGTGTGTCTTGGATATTTTCTTTATTACTTTCCAGAGAAAAACACAACAATACCAATAGCACACACAAAATTGTATTTCTACTGTATTTGGACATGAATCATGAACAATTTGTAATGAAGAAATCTTGCTTACTACCAGAAAGGATGAAATTTCGCGACAAATATGAACAATTTTAGACAAGAGGTCATGTGTTGGGCGAGATTGGAGAATTTTTATTAATTTTATTTTCATGATATCAGTGTTTAAATTGAAAACGACACAGGGCACAGAGTGAATATCGCACAATTTTACAGCTGTAAATTTTGGTTGGATGGATGGAACTGTTACCATGGAGAATAATGAATTACTCCGTGGCATATCTGCGAGGATGCAAATATGCCATTTTTGAATTTTTCCTGAAATTCTGCAGATCTTCGGAAAAAATCTTCAAATTACAATATCTGCAATAGGAAAAACCAACATTGCGATAATTAGAATATCAGCTAGAATTAATTTTATTCATATCACTAAGTTGTCCCTCAACGAAAATCCAAAGAAGCATTTCATGCAAAATTTTATCTAAAAGCAATTGCAAGACTAAATCTAGCTACGATATATCATCAGTCAGTCACCGGCTGAATGGAACAAGGCACAGAACCATATTTTTAGTAAGTGACGAGTGATTCTTTTTCATAAAAGGTTAATAGAAATATGCAGTTGATCAAAATGGGCTAAGTCTTTGTAGAGTATAATAGTTCATTAGGTGTAAAACCTACTTTTAAAGTTGACAGTGATGCATGATTCAGGTGGTACAAATATGGAAAAAAAATTTTTTTTTAAATTGGTGCATAAAAGCTTCGTATAGCGTTCCCACACTACAAAAAAATTAGTGGTAGTACCTCGATACTAAACCTCGAGAAAAGCGAAACATCATTGAGTTAAAAAATATTTTGTTTTTGATGACTGTTGTTAATAATATATTTTTAAAATTATAAAAACTTTGAAATAAAAATTGTACATATTTTACTAAGTTTTTTTGCAAATTTGGTTTTAAGTTTTTGCACATGTGGTATCCATATCTGCGAATAATAAATCACACATCTGAATCCTCGTACATTTGGGCGCACACGTAATGAATACCTATGCATGTGTACAATTTTGACAATTGGCAAATTTATTTCCTGAAACAAACGATATGATGTAAAATCAGTAGACAAGAAAATGGAATATCTTTTAGATTCCCAGTAATATTTTAGTGTCGTTATAATCATATTCAAAAATATTTTATATGGATACCCGAAAAACATGTATAAACATTTTCGTACAAAATGCCCTCCATTTTGGTTTCAGTTGGTAATAATATATAGCGCATTAGCTGCATACCAAATTTTGCACACGTACTTTTCACATATTTGTCTTATTAAAAACGCCCAGTGGAGTCATTTATTCTACATCTACCATAAAATATGACAGGTTATTATTGTGATAGGCATCCGAAAAAAAGGAAGGAACTATATTTCAACGTGTAACTCGTGTATGCTTTTGTTCAGGCGCGTTTACACACATTACATTATATTCCTTGTCATCAATTGCGACATTATGATACTGCATTAGACATGACTTATTTAAAAATTTCGGAGTTTTTATACGAAAAAAAAAATGAATTGTTCGCTGTGTATTACATACTTAAGTTCTAGAGCTTAATCAAAAGTATCGGTGGATGGTATAAAATATTTCCATGATATTACTTACCCCTCATCATCCCGTGAGTCGATCAATGTTGCGAGACTTATACAAAGTTTGCACCATGAGCTTAAAGCTTAAGCCGAGACAAACAGTTTTGAAAAACTTGACTAATATGTACCTACCTCTATCTTATGACAATAAAATGAATGTGTAGTTCAGATTATCATACCTAGAATATTTCTCGTGCACTTGCATCACGTCATCAGCATCACGCCCACAAATTTTTTTTTATAACAATAATTACAAAGAAAGAATCCCACTTGACGATAACTTTTGCGCCGTTGTTATTTTTTTTGTACATGTGTCATTTGATGTGTTCAATATTTTCGTTTATTCCTTTGATAAATGAAAACGGCTTGCCAGTGAATTTGAATGTAGTCATAAAAGGGAAAAATCTGGTACAGTATTGTCAAAGAATGTTGGCATTTGCACTATTTGTCCAAATTTGCTTAATACACACACGTACAAAAAATATAAACGCGAGAATATGCACGTGCACGTATAGGTATGAGGCTGTTGTATCAAACTTTTGCTAACACGCAAAGGTCATTCATATATGTAACATTACATAAAGAATTCATTAATAAGGAGACCACACACTGCTGAAATGCATTATATAGTCGAATACATGTATAACGACAACCCATTTACAACTGACTATCCAAGTACACAGTTAATAATGTTCACTAGTGGAGCTTTTAACTTTAAATAAAATAAAAACATTGCTTCCTGGTAAAAAGTTGCACAACTTTCAAACTTGATGAGCAGAGGGCGAACGAGTTGATCCCAAAATATAAATATTATTTAAACGTAGCTACTTTTCTCAGAAGAAGCCTGAACTTCATAATAAGTGTTCTTTCCATTCTTGTGAGTACGGAACAACCAGACAACACACCAGCGATGTAGGAATAAATCAAAATTTGAAACCAAAAAGCATGGAGTAAGTTTGCGAAGCAAGTTACAAATACATACCTACATACATACAGTAATAATGCAGCTTATATTTATATCGTTTATTTATTTGCTGCAAGAAATTTGGTATGATAGATCATGCGTCGTGTTATGTGCCAAAATGTCAGATACTCAAAACAACACTAAGTATCTACTCAAATTGTTACTCTTTCTTATGACTATGATACATCTCACGAAAAAGAAGAAGAAAAGTTGTCACAAGACACTACCACTACCATCGAGCCTAACAATGACAACTTTTACAAAAAAACAAACAAACAAGGAAGAGCCTGCCTGTTAACAGATTTTTGGGGCCATGCACAACTCATTTGTTTTCTTTCTTCCCCTGCTTTCTCTTCTTAAAAACATATAATATTGGCCATAATATTCACCAAGATTCCAACACACAACGTTTGAATATTATTGTCTCTTGATACATACTTCAATTGAGTGAACTTGTAAGATTCTTTTTGTCCTTTTAGTTAGTATATTCTTTATATATATTTGTTACATAATATATACCTGTACATTTGTCTAATACATTTGCTGTGTCGTGTGAAGGTGAGTCTCCCACTTATTTTAGCAAGTCAATGCCCGATTTCCTGACACGTTCTCCCAAATATTTTCCAGAAAGGGCATAAATAATACTACCAGTATTTATCTTACTCAGAACTGTAGGCCAATATGCAGCTGTAACATAAGAAATATTGAGAAAGGCTTCATGCCATGGACGAATTTGTTTCTTGGGAACTCTCTATACCAGCGTTCAAAATTCATCTTATTTCTTTTTCATGAGTAAAAATACAATAATTTTCTTCCTTTTTATTATTCGTAAGCTATACCTATCTTATCATGTGAGTATAACCTACCACCGTTCGTTTACTGTTGATCACTGCAACTAGTAGTAGCCTCCATATACATACATACATCCTTTTTTATCTGATCATCTGCTGATCCATGGGACTAAACCAACTGTTACCAATAAAAAGTCATAAATTCAAATGAACACAATTAAATATAGATTAAGGTATTCCACCATTATTTCCCCATTTTTGTGTGTTCTAGTGGAGGCATTTTTGGTGACACTGATCTACAGAAAACTTTGGATCATCTCACTTTATTAGACCAGACTCGCTCGTTAGGAGAGGTGTATATACATACATGCATAGAAACACTATTTTTATATAATGATTGATTGATTGAATGATTGTGAGAGAACATGTCAAGAAGGAAAAGTAAAAAAAAGAAAGCATCCACATTTTCTTCATATTGGTATAACATCAGATACACTAGCAAGGCAGTTGTAGCAGCATATATTATACCTATGTGTACAGTGATCTTTTTATATCCCGAGTTTACCGAAACAAAGTCTCCTGACAGCACCGACCAAGTATCATCATGAGTAGTCAAGCAGTCTGCTACTACTTACTATACGCCAACTTTGAGAACTATAACATTTGTGAGTGTTCTTATAAATGTGCCGGGTTTTTTCTCTTCTTTTTCCTCTCTCTTGTACCAATCACTTCCAACAATTCCTTTTCTTTTTCTTCTTCTCCTTCGTCTTCCTCAACAACATCACATGAGTACAAGTACTACACAGATATTTATATTCACACGCTTTTTTCTTATATCTTATACTCACATGGAATCAGTCCTTTTTTCCCCTTTACATGCATTTTTTTCTTCGTTTTCTTCTGTGGTGACGGTGTTGGTGCTAAAAATATATAAAAAGTAACTTACTTATCCATTCTTTTCTCTCTCGCCTTTTTTTTCTTCTTTTCTTTGGGTGGGGCTCAAGTTAAAAAATAAAAGCGGAGTCCTAGATAAACTGAGCGTGCAAAGTATGCTAGAGCTATAGGTTACTAGTTGCTATATATACGGTACATTTTACTGGTGTTACTGCTGATTCTCAGCTATTGCTACTATTGACATAATGGAGAGAAGAAAAAAAATAAAACCCTAGGAATGGCCCGTTTGGTCTGTGTGTGTGTGTGTGTGTGTGTGTGTGTGTGTTTGTGCATCAACCAACAAAAAGGATATTCACCTTATGTGATATTCCATTATCATGGTAGTAGGCTCTCTCTTGCATTTTTTAGCTCTAGCCACTTACACAGTGAAATCCTTCCCGTATGAAGAAAAAATATCACTCTGTTGTTTTCGAAAATGTTGATTCCTTTACATCAAGTACAATGATGACGATACTTAATATACCTAGCTACTTCGTAGTAGATAGATATACGGATTTTCATTCTTAAGCCTTTCCAAGTGAAAATTCCAACTGAATACCTAATCACATTAGAACGTATGTACCACACACAGTTCGGGAAAAAGCTAGAAAACAAGCATGAGCATTAGGATATGGTAAAAAAAAGAAATAGTCACACAGAAGAACCCGGATAAATCATGTCTTTTTCGCTTCTGCCGCAAGGTATACACTTGCACAATGACCCAAGGGCCATTGTTAAAACCCATGGTACATTTACAACAAGGGAAATATATAAAATAAAAACACGTATGTCTTTCCAAGTTACTATTTTTTTCAGACAATGTGTGTCGTTCAGTGTTTTCATTGTGCAAAATAAATACTATACCATCACTTATATTTCTTCTCTGTACCTCTCTGTCTGATTCCGTTATTGCTTATCAAATGAAATGCACAATAATAACAACAACAACGGCAGCAGCAACAACGCACACATACATTATATGCATACATTCATTGATGTTGTGCAAACAAAGACAACCAAGAAAACAACTCGATCAACTTGTTTCTCTCTCAAGCCTAAGAAAAAAGTCAGCATGTATTAAGCAACTTTATCACTTGATGACACATGCAACAACATATTTTACGTTCGATCGTCTAATACTGGTACAATATATATAGTACAAGTTCTCATCTGCCTATTCATGTTTATTATTTTGTGTGTGTTGGTATGCATGCATGAAATAAAGAATAGATAAGGTGAGAGTGAAAGAGTTCATATGCCACAGAGTCTTTCGACTAAATGCCAAAAACGCTGTTGCTGGTGGTGGTTTTTTTTGGACAAGTGTAGCTATATTTTTTGTCTATTATTCCTCTTCCCTCGCTTTCACTAGTCCCTCAACCCGCTCAATCCCAATATACATAGCTCTTGCCTCACTTGTCTAATAACCGTGCGTCTCTTTTTCCAAGATCCCTTTTTTATTCAGTACCATCCGCGCCTTGCATGCCTATCTCTCTGTCTCTTTTGTTTACTGTTTGTTTGTTGTTGCGAGTGACAGTTTTTAGGTTAGCAAACTCGGAAAGTCATGGAATGCAAAATAAGAAAGCATATTTATATACAGGCAGGTATTATCAGCAACAAAGCCTATGATGTATGAAAAGAACTCTACGTTTTCATACACAAGAGCCGTATGCATGCATTTTTATTTCACACGTAATTATTACTGTGTTTATAGACTTCCACATTTCATAGAAAGATAGAAACAAATTCGCAGAAAAAAGTTCCTTACTGTCCCTTGTGGTGATAATATAACCATTGCACGACATGTAATTTTCTAATAAACTTTATTTGCCTGCGGTTGTATATTTTTTGGAAAAAAATTTAAATAATAGTAAATTGAGGAGCAGTAACATTAAGACATGTAACATAAACTAGGTAAATAGGTATACATTTTATAGAAATGATTAGTACTAGTACAAATTTAATTTTTTTCTTTTCTTTTTTATAAATAAATCGAATTTCTCTATCAATATGTTAAATTTCATTCCTTTGCTTGTAAATACATTTTACCATCCTTCTTTCACAAGAAAAACAAGTAGTCAACTAGTTACAGCTAAAAAGTTTTAACTTGCGACAAGATTCAAGCATCAATTTTAGTTTGAGGCGGAATTGGAAGATATTTGAGTTCCCTTCTTTTCATACAGAAAAAAAATAGTACACATACATATATATCCTTGTAATTCTCTACTATGTATTTTTATTTGTGTGTGTTTGTGATTGTGGAACCTTGTGTCGTTGGCGAATTGAAAATTGCAATTTTCAAAAGTAATTTGGCTTGTCTACCTTTTGTTGTACTTACTCGTGTTCATTTACTTTTTATGTGATTGCCTTCCTTAATACCACGTTACGTAAACATAATTTTTTTTACAAACGATACTAGGTAATAATAGCGGTTTAGGTAGTTGCGAAAATCCTACGTCTTGTAACGTCGTTCCAATTGCATGTCATGTAATAGTTTAGGTAGTTGTCTGTAAGCTACCTTGTAGGTCGGTATGTGTAAGTTTGGAACTAGTTTATATTATGAAACTGTCGTTTATTTAGGTAGACGACGACTGAAGGAATAAACACTCAAAAAAATGTCTACACCGTCGTGGTCTACCGTTCAAGTAAAAAGTCAATCTTCGATCATACAAAAGTTCATCAGTGCAGAAAGTAGTAACCATCAAAATTATTAGGGAATGATTGGTTTCGAAGAAACAAAGTTGCATGTATAAAAGCATGTATAATGTATGTTCAATCAAACCAACGTGGACCTTTTTATCGCTCATCCAGGTATACGATGATGATATGACGATCAAAGGGAATCGTTTTTAACCTGGCGACAAAATAGCTCGAGAAAAAGAAGGGAGCACAACTCAAAATGAACGTCATGATCGGCAGCAGCATCTGACCTGAAATTTGATAATACTCCGTGGCGTGTTCCATGTCCTGAATAAAGGTAAACGAAGAAAAGGGGTTTTCATGAATCCCTTCTGTAAACAGTGTCGTCATTTCAAAGTACAAATGCCAATATTGAGGTATGTACATACACAGAAGGTTAGTAGCGAGCTCCAAAAGGCCCATAAAATACGAAATGGCATTATTAACATTGAATGCACACGAGTAAACTTTTCACTGATCCTAATTCCCAGGAATACATATTATATGCAATATGTGTAGCACACACAAAAGGTAGAGTATTAACAATGATAAAAAATACATGCAAAATTTATTATATTAACCTAGAAGAATACTGCACTAAAATAATAATTGGACAATGGAAACTCAATGCGTGTAGATGTAGATGTTCTTGCGTTTGCTACTCAATAATTCAATGCTCGAGAGTTATCAATTCATCCAACTTCTAGACAGAAAGCGAGAGACAAAGTAAGAGGGAGAGAGAGCGAGAGATTCACAAGGGCAATGTGAAATGAATTTCTTACTTTTCCCTCTCATCGCATTGCTAAATTTACCTGAGTTACATGAAACTCTGTAGTAAAAGTCTCAAGAAGAAAGTAGCAAAGTATACCAATTAGGTAAACATACAAAGAAATGGATATGTAGAGCAGCGGAAACCTCGAGCTGCTTACTTACTGACTTGAAACTTGATTGATTCATGGCATAGTTTTGTTGTAGTAAATGGGATGCGTGAGTTTTTAGTTTGTTATATGTATATATATTAGTAAACACAACATGCCTATATATAAATTTATATACCTACTAAAAACAGCGACGGTACAGTGACAGGCTACTTAGAAAAGGAATGAAATATGCATACAACAACCAAGTTGTATATATACCTTTTTCACGTATATGGATGAACATGCATATTAATTTGGAAACCCTGGCGTCGTGGCATGTATTTTTATAATTAGAGCCAGGCGAAGGCATATATGGCAGTGAAAGCATTTCGTGAGAGTTACCCCTGCCTTGCCTTCTGGTAAACATGATATACACTTACCATGTACCAAATCGATAAAAAAATCGAAAAAATTTAGCATAAAAAGCATTAAAAGCATATTTTTAGTCATGGAGCATTAATTTATAAAATGAGCATTTAATTACGATCCTAGCATAAAAACAATGTTTTAATTCAAGTCAACAATTTTTTCATTCATGCGGCGCCAACAAAATGGGTTTTTCTTGTATGCAAACACAATTTGTCGACTATCTAAGTTGAATACCCTTGTTTCCGCATAAAAAATTTTATAAACCGGGGTTGGTATACTACATGCAATCATGTCATGCATTCTCAAACCCTCTAAAACTACCCTGTTTGCTTTCGTGAGACATTCCCTAAATTCATTTATAAACGTGGAATATAATACCTTTTCTTATTAAATTTATTTCGATTGAAAAATCAAAATGCCCAAATCTGCGCTGGATAGAGTACGACAAAGAGAATTCCAAAATGTCGGATTAGTTGTAACGAAAGGAACTTTATATTGTACGTTCTGTCACGAAACCCTTAACCATGAAAAGGCGTCGACAATTAAAAATCATTTAAAATTCCCTAAATTCATTTTTATACGTGGAATATAATACCTTTTCTTATTAAATGAATTTCGATTGAAAAATCAAAATGCCCAAATCTGCGCTGGATTGCGTACGACAAAGAGAATTCTAAAAAATGTCGGATTAGTTGTAACGAAAGGAACTTTATATTGTACGTTCTGTCACGAAACCCTTAACCATGAAAAGGCGTCGACAATTAAAAATCATTTAAAGACAAAATTGCATTTGAAACATCAAGGTAAGAAATTCCAAAAAACTTTACTAAAATAGGTCCATATTGCAATGCAAATTTATTTATTTATTCCAATTAACGTAATTTTATTTTAGCATCTGGAGTGGTTCAACCTAGAATTGATGTTGCTTGCCAAAATCACCAGGATAACCACACCATATGGGGGAAGATGGCAACAACATTTGTCTCAGCCGGTATCACACTAAATGTGTTTAGTAGACCTGGATTTAGAAACTGGCTCGAAACAAATATTAAACATGGGGCCAGTCTGCCATCCGAGCGGACCTTAAGAAGATGCTTGGTTGAAGAAGGAAAAACGGATTGAACTGAAACTCATTNAAGATGCTTGGTTGAAGAAGGAAAAACGGATTTAACTGAAACTCAGGAAGTTTGTAAAGACAAAGATGTCATTTTAATTATCGACGAAACACAGGATATCAAAAACAGAAAAGTTGTGAACGTATTAGTTTCACCAGCCCAGCCAAGTTCACATTTTAGGCTTCTCTGTACTGAGATCTTGGAAAAATGCAACTCGGAGACAATTGTTCAGCTTATCTGTAAGGTGGTACTCTCTGTCAACATCCCGCTGGAAAATGTCATCGCTCTTGTGACGGATAATGCTCGATATATGTTGGCCGCCGGAAGAACATTTATGCAAATCAATTCACGTTGTTTGCATACTACTTGCTGGGCTCATGTAATGCACTTAGTGGCAGAAGAGATCAGAACATCTTTAAATGTCGCCGATCAGTGGATTGAAAAAATTAAAGCTTGTTTAATAAAAGCTCCCGCTCGTCGATCAGACTTGCTGGATACCCTGGAATTGTGTGGAAAGCCTCGCAAATTGCCTCCAAAGCCAATAATTGTACGCTGGACTACTTGGCTTGACGCTGGAAATTATCACTTTGTTAGAACAGCCGGCCAATGACAGTAAAGCGATGGATACTCTTCATAAAACGTTTTCGAACAATGAACTCAGATCTCAGCTGGAAGACATAGCCACGATTTTTCCAAGTATGTCTGCCACAATTAAGTCCTTGGAACGTACGAATATTGCTGCTAGCAGATGTTCTTTTGCTGATTGAAACAATTCGAGGCTTACTGGAACTATGTCCATCCTTTGAAAATGGTCTGGATAAACTGGATAAATACCTGGAGAAGCATCCAGCAATCGAATTCTGGAGGAATGTGGAGTTTTGTGACCCCCGTAAATTCCACAAATTTAGTGAATTTAGGGATGTACCCCCAGCTCTCCAGAGATTTTCCAAGAATACAGTGCCCCTATCCGAATTTGTGGCCTATAAAAGCATTTGCTTGTCCTTCGTTCCAAATGAGAAGTTTTCTCCTGTGGCATTCTGGACCTCTTATCGACGGGAACTTCCAGCGCTATCATCATTGTGTCTGAGCGCTTTATCAATTCCACCTTCAAGTGCTGAAGTCGAGCGATCATTTTCGTTTTTAAACCACTTACTGAGGCCAGCAAGAAGCTCCCTTACATCAGAAAATTTAGGCAATACACCTTCGTCTTCAGTTTAATTCCAGAATTCATAAAAAAGACGAAATTTTTGAGGAAGACGAGCCGATCGATGATAGCGAAGAGGACGATTAAAATACATTTTTGTGATATTTTGTTTCCAACGTCTGATTATGTTCTTAATTGTTCAAAATTTAATTTATAAGTGCAAGGCATTAAAAGCATATTTTGGCGAAAACGAGCAGCATTTAAAGCATTTTTTAACATAAAAAAGGCATCGAAAAAACCATAGAAAAGCATTTTTTGCCTGGCTCTATTTATAATGAAAACGGGCAATGACACTGTGATCATTCAGTGGAACTAGCAGATATTCTCCAAAAATTGCGCTCTTGTATTTATATACATTTACATGTCACAGGGAAATGTTTTGTAAGTAAACTCGCTCACAGAGGGGCTGTAAACAATACACTAATTGCAATTTGATAGCTTGTATATTTAGAATACGTTGAAGAGAGTGCCTGAGAGGTATGTATATACATATCTATGCATGCAAAAAACAGGAATATATTCATCTATATACAACATGTCCATAGTGGCAGCACTAATGTTCTTGCCTGAATTTACATAATTTGCTATTTGAGTGCATGCTCCGACACTTTAGTGCTACATAAATAATGTGCATATGTATATAAATTGCCCAAATTTTTTTTTGGCATGATGCAATTTTAATCAAGATATTTGGGTGCGAGGTAATTTGAGCGTCACACTCCAAAGTGTCCGCATAGAACCTTACTTAACTTTCATCAAAAGGCGGGAGCAACCCCTCCAAACAGCAACAACAACAACAACAACAAAAAATGCTTACACATTCCAGTAAAAATAGAATATGGCGACTTTCAGCTTGTCGTAGTAGATAGAAAATAATACGCAAATAACAGCCTAACACACCGACCCACAAACTAGAATGCATAAAAGAGGTTTCAATCTCTCACATCCTTTTTCTCTCTTTTCTCTATCTCTCCGTCTGTAATGTTTATAGTGACTGGGGTATCATGAAAAATGTGAAGAAAGTCAAGGGACTGGGAGCCACTCGGCCTCTTTGCAATGCATCTAAAACACATCTCGGCTACACTAAAAAAAGGAAATCGTGAGCGAGGAAAATGGGAAAGCCCTCTCTCTCTATATATGACATTCCCTTTGTAGCTGAAACTCCAGAGCAAAATCGCATTCGCAATATAGCAGGAGCAAGGAGATAGACCTTTTTTGTATATGATAAACCCTTATAAAAGGAGATTTACTTTCGTCATGCTTGCTTAGCTCATTGCTTCGATTGCACACTTCCCCGAGGTTCACGTGACTTTCTCGTTCATCACTCTCCCTCCTTCTCTGTGTCGGTGAACTTAGCTTCTCCAGTTTGGAAGTGGGGTTTCTCTGAAATATGATTACTGCGCGATATCCTGCTTTTATATGTATATTTATTTTCATGTATATGTGGTATATAACAACACATGTACACCTTTTACAAGAAAGCAAGGCAAAAAAATGTGACAGAAATCCAGAATACTAATAATAAAACCTACTGGGCGTTCTTACATGTGAAGCACATCCGAAGGATACAATTAAACATATGACCAAATCATGCATAGGTATATATAAATATGTATGTTCTTTATCGTTTTATTGTGGACACGCTTTCTTCTTGAATATCGTTGGAGAAGTTTTTTTTAGCAAAAGGGTAAACACAACATGGGAATCTGCTGTTTAAAAGGATGAACGACGGTTGTATATATATATGACTTTACATTTTCAGATATTATGTTTAAAAAATTAAATGTCAGCTTATTAGATAAAAGTTTGATTTTAAATGGATTCAACGTCTCTAATCCTTTGCAATCCGGAAGAAATAATCAGTCGTCACCAGCACTTGTCTTCATGACATGATATGAAGGCAACACAGTTAAAGCCAATGGTTTGAGGATTAGGGTCATTCTTTATATCGCGAGTACACAAAGATATGCGTTTGGCAATTGTCAAGAGGCAATGTAGAAGCTATGCACAGGTAAAAGTAAAGTAATAAAACAAGTATGAGTCGTCTTACCTTTTCAGAGTGTGCCGTCGGGCTTAATTTATTTGAGTCTGAATCCGACATCCCTGCACCTCCCTCCTCGTAAATAGTTTGGTGCTGAATTTTGAACGATTTAAATAAAACAGGTAATTCTCAAACAAATAATTCGCGCCTTCGCGAGAGAAAGTAAGTTTACTTGCAACTGCACAAGAATGACGACAATGATTCAGGATGATGTAGAAGTTTACAAAATGCTGATAAATATATTTCGTGGTATGAGATAATGTTATTGCTAAACCTGCAACAATATATGCAAATTTCAAAAAAAGTGAGAAATGAGTTCGGCAAAATATTTGCTATATATTTTGGAAGCTCCGTAGCACTTTCAAATGAATCCGGTGTATATTTCTTCCAAGAGGTAAAATTTCTTTTCCTTTTTTGAAAATATTGACAAGGAGCGAAGTTAGGGATGAGTAGCGTACACAGAATGATGTTCCAGGATGACAACGTTCTGTTTCGACGAAAGACACCAAAGCATTTGTTGGGTTTTCTTTCAGCCAGAGAAATGAGTGGCAAAGGCTTGAGTGGAAATACGGTGCGTGCGAGAGACGAGAGACGTAGTATGCAATGTAAGGTTTAGTTGGAAGGTGAAAGTCGTAAGGATTCGGAATGCGAACTGCGTCGTCTCTTGTACACTTATATGTGTATACACTTTCGCTATTGTTAAGTTGCTAGAACGTATCTGACAAGGAATATTGTTCCCAGTCCCATTCAGAATGTGTTTGGCCTTTCATTGGCAGAAAAACATTTCATAAAAAACGGAGAGGCAAGTGACTTCCTTTTTACGTGTACAGACTAAATTGGTTTATGGTTGCCTCTTATTTATTTTTTTTACTTGGAAGTGTTGCCAGCTGGGAAAAATGGATGAGAGCTTTATTTCTTATGAGTTGAACTTACATAAAAATGTACATACGTTCAATGACAATCTTGGGGGCTTTGTTTCCTGACAATTGCTTTCTATCAAGTTAAATAACAAGGGTCCCAATTATACCACTCCAATTATCTACAACAACAACAACAACAGCAACAACGTGAAGCTATAATGACATCATTTTAAAAACACGCAGAGCGTGAATGTAAATACAAGTAGCAGTGTTCATTATAAACTAAAATTTGTTAGATATGTATTTCTCGTTCCAAATTAATTCAAATTTTCCAATTCACGGTAATTATAGCTTGTGCTATGTATTTACATTGTTTGTTTGGTTTGCAGAATCTATTAGCACAAAGTGTTGCAATTAATTTTTTTTTAAATTGCTGTGATTGGTTCTGATAACATCTTTGCCATAGAAAAATCGACTTTTACTATCGCAGAAGTATTACTTTCACCTACTGAATAACAATTATTCTAATGGTAGAATAAACGTTTCCAAACTATATCTTGGAAGGTACTTTATAAAAAATGAAATCTTACGCAGATGTTAATTAATTAATTAATTATATCAGTTAATTAATAGTACCTGTTAAGAAAACGTTAGACATGTACTTTGCTCGAATAAAGACAAAAATTAAGTAATTTTTTTATATCGGAGTTATTATGATGATTACATAAAAGTCGAGTATGCTACATTGTACATAATATGAAACATTACACTGTATCAACAAAAATGAGGATGTTTACACACATCAGTTGTAAATTTTGATTCTCATTTCAGCTCTTAGCATTTCTGGTAGTTTTGAAGCTATAAATAATTTCGTTCTGTAATCTCTATCTAATTAACTTTTTGCAAATTTCATTTTGAATGGATGCAAAATACGGAATGACAAAAAAGTGAAAAAATTCTAAAAAGGTACATATTTAAAAGGAAATTTTGTGTTTGACTTTGACTGAATATCCGTTCATTTAACAATTGATTGTTACACTGGTTCGAGGAGTTCACCAAAACCCCAAAACTGCCAAGGAAATGTATTGATAATGTTACAATAACAAAGTGAGCGGGATCAAAAAAGATTACATTATATTGTAGACCCAATCACAAATAACCAAAAATCCTAATTTAATCAAGAATGAGAACACCATGCAAAGCACGAATTACAAGCCAAGGATGATGGATTTCATCCACTGTCTGAATTGTATCTATTCCACTGTGGATGTAACTTTTTGACAACTATAACATTGCAGTTCAGACTCTAAAGAAAGTAAAATATATTGCATGTTTCATAAAGTAATTCGCGCATACCAAGGGATTTAAATGTTCTAAATGATAGAATTCGGGTTTTTTGGTTCCTGTTTTTTTTTGTATTAGATCTTTGTCCAGCTAATGCTCAACCTTTTGAGCAGTTTTTCAACAAATTTCAAGAAAACACACTCGACTTTGTGTGTAGTATGAAATAGTAATGAGTGAGCTGTGAGTCCTCTGTGGTTGCTTACATACACTTTACAAAGTTCCGTCTTTTATATGCTGAGAGCTCTTCTGTTACCTGGCAGATGGAACTTAATACCACTCAATAAAACTGGCACAACCAAAGCATTTGACATTTTGTAAAGTTCGAGGTAGCATAAGGATAAGGATAGTTGGTTTACTACAAGAAAAGAAAGAAACGCAAATAAACACACGTGTGTACAAAATTCATGCCTCCTCCGTCACAACAACTGCAAGTTAGGAGCACAGGTGTATTATTAAAGCTATCTTCAAGTTTATTTTTTTGAGAGCTGGCACACATCCAACATCAATGGCTAAATGACAATTGTGTGACAATTTTAAACAAGTGGTGTAGCATATTTTTGCAATCACCCAGCATTGGTTTGTTCATTATTTACATCAAAACCTTGATAAATTTATCGATTTCCATGTATAGGTCGCTCGAAGCTCTACCAGGTGGGATATAATAGATATATGAATGCATGAATATTTAAAGCAATATTACTTCTCTTCAATATTTACAGTATCCATTTTACCAGAGTGCATATAATTATTGCAACTAATTCATCTGTGGGTTTACTGCAATTTATATGATCTTTTTATTTTGTATTTGGTTGGATTTTGGCCTTGGGATGTTTTATTAAATTGTCAGTTTTTGGAATAAAATACTACTACTAGTATTATACTTAAGCTTTCACACTTCAGTAAAACTATAGAGGTTTTTGTGTATTTAATTTGTATTTTGAGCATCTGACTGTTTGGTACTACTGCAGCTAGTTTGATAGTTCTCCTTTATTTACCATTACTGTCGAAAGTGGAAGCACTTTTTCTCAAAAATAATTGAATTGAGATAACGATTTTCACAGAGACTATGTGTGTCACGTAGGTAATAACAAATTCCTTGACTTCATTTTCTACCTATGGCATCTTAATCTGCCATCGTTCATTCCTATTTTCTTGTGGTCAATTAAATCCTTAGTGTCAAATAAGATTTTCGACACATGTTTATGGTTTCAAGTGATGAAACTCTATTTAAAAAAAAAATTGCCATTACTCAAAAATACGTTATAGTTGTTTTCTTTTCTTCCATGCGTATTTTCAATATTTTTTTGTTTGTGACCGACGGTGTTGTATAATTCATGCTTCTTAACATTCCGTAAAATTGCATGTCCTTCAATTGATTATTTTTTTTTTGTATTCTTCATTTTCCTGTAAGTTAGACTTTCAAAGTTCCAAAGAGGCGTATCGCCAAAGCTTCCATGTGCAAATACCAAACAAAGGTATATTTCTGTATACCTACATGCATATTTGGCATTTACAATCGTATTATATATTCACTAAAAAGTATCCAAAAAAGAAAAATTACAAAATGTGTATAACAATAAAAAAATATATTTGTACACCTCGACATTAAAAAAAGGTCTCATTGGTAGACTACTATTACGTGTTTAAACTGCTTTCACTAGAACATATATACACTTTCATTCCGTCAATTTATCTAACATGCAATACAAGAATGTACATTTGATCTAGCGGAAGAAGAAACTTACGCCACAGGTAATACTAATAATAATAATAGTAATAACAACGCTGGATTGTCCACTTTCACAGAGCATACCCTACTTATAATTCACGAAGCATTTCAGTTTTTCTATTATCTCCCTCGAGAGAGAATATCCACATTATCCATATAGATAGAAATATGCAGTGTTTGTAGTTTGATATTTTTTCATGTAAAGTATGCATACAAACGTGCACATGTCAGAGAAAGCTTCTTTTTTTACTTGTCCTTTCTCATCGTACATTTAGATGCACCATATCGCCTTCAACTCAAATCGAACCACTTAGGATTTTAGTGCCTCGCCTTAAACACGCATACTGGACAGAGAAAACAAGTTTAAGCACATCAAGGTCTATATATGTAATGTGGACAGGACGTGTTTTTTGACGAGTAGTTTTTCAATAAATGATTGAGCGTCTTTTCATTGGTTGTTCAATCAAGAAAAGAGTAGCAACAACGGCCATCAACGTTCATCGTCATTATGCTACCACCACATTTACCTCGACATTTACTTCCCCTGCTAGTTCTTGTGTATGTGGTTGGGTGAGTGGCGCCGAGTGCTGCTATTATTCCCATATCTCCCCTGTCAAAATAAATTCTCTAGCAAAATTGTCCGAAATTGTTTATGCCGATATATTAGTAGTACTACTACCATACCCACAGTTCAACAGCGCCAGGAAAATAATAAACCTCATGAAGTATACGATGGTGTACATATGTAGTTTCGTAGTTTAAGGAGTAGTACTGTGTTTTATTCTTGACATTTCTGCATTCGTAATTTTTTTAAAAATGCATACACAGTTTGGGTGTATTAATGAATAGCATGATAATATAGATTTTCAGCCATGACGATATTGTGTGAGTTTTCATTTTCAACCTATAATTTGTTAAGCCCCTACATAGTTTGCCTGTGAGAGGTCAGAATTGTAATAATTCTGTAATACGATTTTTCGGAACGACGTCTGATAAATCAAATATGTATCGTGATACATTTGAAAGTGATAATAGTATTAAT
Organism: Zhuqinia jingwanae; assembly: GCA_027744095.1. Lineage (NCBI taxonomy): Eukaryota > Metazoa > Arthropoda > Collembola > Entomobryomorpha > Paronellidae > Zhuqinia > Zhuqinia jingwanae. The sequence continues at coordinate 31,663 of JAHZNC010003310.1, forward strand.
GCATACCTATCGGAATAAATATTTGTAAAGAAGTTTTGCAGTGTAGGGATATATTTTTTTATAAAAATAAAAATGGTTCGTTCTTGGAGCTGAAATAGTATGTTAAGAAAATGTGGTGTTTCCAAAACTGAAAGGACAGTCCCTTAATTTTACAATCATCGCTGATGGACCTGGGGAACTCTTGGAACTGGGAATTAATTTTCCCTCCACTTCCTCGTCTTATTGTATTGGTAAGGATGTGATGTGGAATATTTAGAAATAGAAAATTCTTCATCGATTACAATCATCGTTCAAAACGAATAGCACGTTTGCTCGTGGCTCATTATTTTCCACGTTGGCTTGGATGATGATAATTGCTGATGTTACACGATTGCACATTAATTAAATTGGTTAATAAAAATGGGAAACAGAGACCTGCTCTGGTGATGACTGATGCTGTCCACAGTGAGGAATCTAACTCAACGTCTCATAATCGTGGAGGAGCAGGTGGTATAGGAACATCATCAAATATTTCCAGAAGTGACAGTGTGACATGTCCCTCGTGTCACGTTACTGTGACGTTAAGTAAAGGAGCGGAATCCAGGCGGAGATTGGTGTGTCCTTACTGTGGGGCGACGTATTCTCATCAGGAATCACAACTCAGAGCGGTACCAAATGATAGAAGTGATCCCTTGAGGCATTTGAGATTGCCAATTGTTGTACGTTTCAACCTTCATTCACATTTATTTATAATATCTAAATAGTTTACGCCAATGTATTTAGCTTGATGTTATGCATTGTGTTTACCACATGTAACCAGCTTTGTTCAATTCCATATTCCTCTGGACTGCACAATATCGATTATCTCATGTAGTAATTATTTTGTGGTGGTCATGTAAAGGTTATTTACTTGGCTGCGTTTATCAGTATTTCCCATCAAATGGCTATCGGGAAGTTTAAGGTTGATGTACTCATTTTATTGTATGGTGGCTTGACTAAATTAGGAATGCAGGTGTTCAATGAGGAATTTGTTTAGTTTTGTAAGTAGCAGTAGAAGGATAACTTAAAAGATTGTGCTACAATTTGTTTAGAATTTTGGAATTAAGCAAAGCAAGTAAAAGACTTCATACTTTATATCTGGCTGCTGAAGTTAAAGATTATTTCCTCGACTGACTTTATAATGGCTCGCATGAACAATGAAGTAAGTTAGCAATAGCACATTAGAAAAACTTTTTGTCTTTTATTTTGGTTTAAAATTTTTTTTTTTAAATTAAAATAGAGTTAAAAATATCAAGTCCTATTTTAAATGACCAATGTATGCATATTGTTTCAAAGGATGAAGGTTAAACTTGGCAGCCCATGAGATTTTTTTAAATGTATATTGCTTAAGTCATAATATTATGATCAGGTACTATGATATGAGGTATGAAGCATGAATTATTCAACAGCAGCGTTTTAATAATTTCTGAGCTGTCAGGTGTAGATTTTTAAGCTGAGAATAAATACAACCGAAAAACAATTTGCTCCTCTTCATAACAGTTACATTCTTCGACATATTGCATTTGCATTTCAAAACCATTTATTTATTATGTACTTATTTTCTTGAAATTTGCTTAGAATCATTCCACAGTTAGATTCCGAGTTGGATAATATTGAATATAATTATGGATCGATATATTAATCTCGAGTGTACATAATGAAGAGTAAATGCATTACTTTAATATTTATGTATGCATGTATTTATGTATCTACGAACTTACACGATATTTTCAAGCATTGAATATCAAATATTTAGGTACTTGCATCTTTAAATTATGTTTGGCCGTGTGAAAACAAAATTTAGTCAATTTAACATAGATTTTCAATACGATAAAATATGGGAAATTTCATCATTAGACGTTATTTTGATTGAAAAACGGTTTGTTCTGATGTTGTTGCACAGGCTTTCTATTTGAGGAATTCATGTGATGATTTTGTTTCCATCAAAATTCTGCATAAGCCTGATGGACATGACGCTTTATGCTGATGTACTTCAACCTTCGATTTTATTGTTACGTACTTGTTTAACTCTGCCACTCACTTATTAAGATATTACATAATTACAATACATGTCTTGATTATTATGAAAACAAAATGATTGCACGTCATGTATGTATTTGTGTGTGTTAATGACAGTCGAATAGGACAACTCAAACTGTCTGTCATTTGTCCACTTGTTCAACTAGAATGTTGGAGTAATGTTTTGTACATACAAACTTGAGGTTTGCGTTTGCATTTGAAGTTCCTTTTCAGTTGGCTCTTGTCCTTGCAAACAACATTTTGTACACAAGCTTTAAAATTAAGTACATATACATATACTTACGTCCCTCGTTTCCTGTTTGAATTGCACGTTACCCTTACTAAAAATATATATTACTGTAGATAATGAAAGTTCAAACTTGTTCATTAGCATGCTTCTATAATTTACTCGCTTACCGGAAGTCAATATTTTTCAAGTAAAATAATATATCGAAACTATGTTTGGTCGTATCCACGCATTTCAAAAGGTTTGTTGTTTTTGTTGTTGTTGTTGTAAAAGTGTCATTTGCCCACATACACACGTACATTTAACTTGAGTTTGTTTTTCAGGACGGTGCGGGAAATATTGGCAGTTTTATGGTCGGTCGTCTTGGTGGTCTTAGCGTTGGTGTACCTGATGTAAACAACGGCGTTATGGTTCGACCCGGATCTACAGGATCTTGTACATCGCTCCCACCGATTTCCAAGGTAAGATATTATCCGCGTGTATAGAAATTGTGTCTTTGGATTCTTTTTTATTATTATTATGAAAGTATCAAAACTCCTCTAGTTTCACTTTTGTGCACCATAAAACAATGTTGACTTACAGGATCAGGACGGTAGAATTGAAGGAAATCCGGGAGAGGAGAGCAGTGTGTTCGGCGTTAGTAGCGCTTCATCGGTGGATGGTGAGCTAGTTTTACCCCAATATTCTGAATCATCCAGCACAACAAGAGAAGAATTCCTGTAAGTTTGTCTCCGTTTTCTAATATTCTCATTGAATTGTTAAGTAAAATAGACCAAAAATAGTAGCGTACAAGGTGAGTGATTCATTTGTAGCTTTTATAAGTATACCTGTCATCTAACGACTAAATAAGGACTGTTATACTATGAGAGTGTAATACCAACAACATGCACACACATACACAAGAAGTGAACTGTCACTCAGAGTGAGTTAAGGGAAAAAGTAATTTCACCTCGAGATAATCTGAAATTCCACTTCCACTATATAGTATACTGTGTCATGGGATAAGAAAAGGTGATGCTGGGAATCGTGCTCAGGTTAGACAATGTGTTACTGTCATTGACATGAGGGATTACGCTGACAAGAAATGGCAGAGCGGTTTGTGTGTGTGTGTTGGCGCATCACTTTTAGTAGTTGTGGTGGAGGTGGTAGCAGTAGCAAAGTAACCTGTGGAAATTTTACCAAAGAACACACATCCAGTCTAATGAAGAATATATAGTGCACCCACACCGACATTGACAAATTAGCATAATTAAAGGGAAGTGGTGAAACGATTGTTACATAAGTACGCTTGATTTCCTGTCATTTAGATAGAAACCTCATTCATTCATTCATTCATTAGGCAAGCAAAATGTAATCACTCTCTTTGAATAAGCGGGAAACGTTATGTGTGCATCATACATTTCTGAAACTTCATCATCATCATCATCGAGAGAGAGAGAGCAGGCAAGGCAAGACCATACAAAAATAGCACACCTCAGGGCGGCTGTTGCTACCACTCACTCTGTGAATCATCTTCTTCATCATCGTCGTCGCTTTTTGTAATGTAGTGAAATGTGAGCTAGGTTGATCATCATGCGTTTGAGCTGAAGGAAGTTTTTTTTAAATGATGAATCCAATGCGATACCAGCAATAAAAAAGGAAAATTGGGATCTGGATAAATTTATAAATAATATTTTGTATTTAATTAAATTCCAATTAAACGTTACAAAGTATAGAGAACATTTTTGAACTTTCCATAATATACACATCATCTATTCCTGAGAATGTACCCGGACAATTCTTGCCAGGGTTATTTTTGGGCATGTATCATTATTATTAGCATGCAAATATTGACGATGTTTTCAGTTGACACGTACCATCATATCACGAGGGCCATTTTTTCTTGTGTCATGTTTGTAATGAACACAAACACATGCTCAAAAAATACCCAAGTACATATTTCAATTTACTGATGTATTTTTTCCTTGTTGTTGTTTGTTGGGTTCTGTGTACAGGCAAGCAGTGAATCAAGCCACTCAGACAGGAAACTACAACAATTTGATGCGATTCTACTCACGAACATTTGAGACGTATGCTGATATTTGTGCAACATTTAAGGTAAAAATAACAGTAACATCAACTGAAAGTGATGTTATGCATACTTTTATAATCTATAAAATAGTGCACATAAAATCAACATTATACTTATGCATATATATAATACAGAGAGTAATAATAAACAAGGGGCGGTGAAAGTGGAAACTTGCTGCATAATGTAATTCCAAATGTGGCTAGATGGTAGGCATATGGAAGCTTATGGCTTTCTCCGAAAGCAGATTTTCTAAAGAAGTAAATAGGCAGCGAGTGAAACGAGCAGCAAGAGGATAAAAAAGGAAATATTTTTTTTATAGATAATGTTGCCTATTACCCCACCACCATCGCATCGTTCACTTCTCTACGATTATACTGAAATGACTCCTGCTTCTGCCGTTGTCATTGCTGTAGCTGCTGCGTCTGCTATTCAGAAAAGGGTTGTTGTTATGATATACTACCTTTCTTACTGTATTTATCATCTCTGTCCTTTTATAAATTGATGGCATACACCAAACATAGTATCCCCTGTTGTTGCTATGAGTAGTTCCAGTGCTATTAGTATATATAATAGGGGCTTCTGCTTCAAATGCCTACCCAACATTTTGCTTGGAGAACAGTGTTATTATTACTGGGTGGATCACTGATTTAAAAAAATAGGTGTATGTAATGTATGTTATTGTGTAACCACACCGCAGGCAACAAAAGAGAGCTTAGGCTCTTCAGAATACTCGACGACGGATTTGATGGAGGACCCAGAACTGAACATGGAACTTATATATTCGGTTAATGATGCCCTCAGAAATTCGGTAATTTTTATTTTACTACTATCTCTTTAAGTCAGCTCATTTAAAATGCGGAGAGAATGTTTGCATCATCAGGAATGACGTTCATGATGATGATAAGTACTATAAAGATTGTAAAAGGGATTTATTTCACAATCGATTAAACACAAATTATTCTCAAATAACTTTTTATGGGATTGTGTTGCTAGGGAACCTCAATTCAACTGTCACTTTTTTTGTGAATACACTTTTTGTAAATTATCTCTGCGTATTATTAGTATTATATTGAAAGTATATAATGAAAAATGAAGTTTTTTTTGTATGTCGGTTTAAAAGAAAATTGGTTTCCTCTTTTCCAGCCCACCGTCGTTCAAAAGACAGTATTAAAGTCAATAGTAAATGCGCTTCTTGATGATAAACAAAAGTAAGTTATATTTTATTGTAACAACATCCGCATCTAGCATTTCCTATGTACGTAATTGAGTATTGATTTATATCACACGTGTGCTTAATATTACCTATGTATTTTGGAAGCACACACAAGTACCTACCAATACAGATATAATATTATGTATTCGTACAACAGTTCAAAATCTTTAAATACATATTATGCAGATGTTTTTTATCTTCATATAAACGACCAATTTCTTATTTATATTTATTTCTGGTTATGCTGTGTTGTATTTAGACTCTATATAAAAGACAAGGTGCGGGCTCTCTTCGTCATCTTGCAAAATCCCGTATTCACAGCACAATCCTCATACACCGTTCTCGCTCACGTTTTGCGGCATATAACAGCCCTACCTAATCCAGATCATCAGATGCTCGTTCATTGGTTTAGAACGTAAGTAAATCATTAGAAAGCAAAACAAAATTATTAATGTAGGACCTACAGATATAGTCTATATACTATGTACATATTTCTTGTTTCTGACTGATGGGAATATGTACCAAAACCTATAGAAAAAATTTTGATGACAAGATGATGTGATAAAGTAATTACCAATACAATTTTCCCTAATCGTTTCTCGTTTGTTTCTGTCTCTCACTCACTATTTCAGACTTGAAGTGGGCCGTTTGAGGATGCTAGTCCGAACACTAACTCAGTTTGTGACAATACGACAATTTCCTCCTGCTGATAGAAGCTTGCCACCGCTTTCCAAGTCCAAATGGTGGATTCCAGCTGCCGCGCGCGTTCTAGCACTTTTGAGTAAATTACCTTCTAATATTAAATTAGTATATGCTTATGAGTGTTATGCACATCAAAAGATAATGACAAATGAACAGCAAATTACAATGTTAACATTGTACATACATACACAGTAGGTAACATGATTTCACATGCACCCATCATACTCTACTCTAGGGACAGAAAAGATAGCATTTATTTGGTATAAAAGTAATCACAAATTAGCAAGTACAATAACCAGATTGTTACCATGTCAATATCAGTCTCACTCCATTATATTTAAATACTAAAGGATACAAAATAACAATAATAATGATAAGAACTGATCAAAATCTGGCTGCAACTGTAATACATGATTCCAAAAATTGCAAAGTTTTTTTTTTTAATTTTAAATACCACTATCACTTCATCCCACACATATGTATATAGGATAAAAAGTGGCAAATTCCATTTTTTCCGCTCCTACTTACATTTCAGTATAATGTTTACTTATTACGATTTTTTTATATTACGTGTAGACGGATACTTGGTTGAATAATATCTTTTCCCCTCCAATGCACAATAGAAAATGATCTTAGGTGCCTATACCTGTACCATTTTTACCTCAATAAAATTCTACTCAGACGATAGTCTATCCATACCAAATGGGTCTTCGTGACTTGGTTCTGATCTTTTCTCAAAAGGAGATGTCATTTCCCCGTTGTCAATTTATCTGTGCCCTGTATATAGTGCTGAGCAGCTAAAACCTTACATCAGCAACTTTTGGCTTGTGACTCTAAGTGTCCAATTTTATCATTAGAAAATCTATAGTTGGTAACTCATTCTAGCTGAATTCGGTATTGAATAAAGTATTAGACTACTTGCACGTGTAGTAGTGGCGTTAGTAATAATGATATCTGAAGCTCAGCTCACGTCTTTTGACAAACAACTTTATACAGATAGGTATATATGGGCTAGCATTGTGCCATATGAATGTTGAGGGATGATATTTTTCTAGAGTAATAGTAATAATGATAGTGCGGAATGATGCGATACAAAAAAAAGCAATTGGAATGGAGAGTATGTAGCTAGCTGTATGGTGAGTCTGCTTGAACGAGATGACTGGAAATAGTAAGTGAGTAGAATAATGATTGAATTTTGCAAAATAATATAAAGGTGTACTTGGGGAAACACGTTGCTGGTGTTGAAACGTTTGATCAGTGATCCAAAATACACTGTAAAAATTCAACAAAAATTGTACAGGAAAGGGGAAAAAGAAAGCGAGATCAAAATGTCCATAAGTGCATCTCTAGCAAAAGATTTTTTTACCCCAAAAAGCAAATTTTAGGACAATTAATATTCCCATCCAAATCCCTGGTCAAAGGTGTGTTGTTAGTCCTGATTTGGCGATACTTTAACAACAATAAACATTCTAGCACAGTAACACAAAAAGCTGCAGCTGTCACTCCTTTTTACACAAGCATGATTTTATACCTGATTTCACGAAGGACGTGCCACCATTTCCTTTGATATAAAAGGAAGGTTGCTACAAGGTGACAGCTTATTAACATTACTTTTTGTAAAAATTATTGAATTTACATAAAAATTTCAAAGGAAAGGCATTATTAGGTTAGGGTCCTTTTAACAACAATTGTATGCCCGTTTTCCTATCATCTAGCTATTTTCTGGATACATGACGCCGTAGGGGAAAATTTTGGTTGAATAATAATTCCATACCTACTCTACAGCACCTTAAAAAAATATTGAATGAGACGAAAATTTATTTAATAAAAAGTTGAAAATGTTACAAGGATCACAATGCGGGATGATTTATTGTTTTTATATGAAAATCATTAATGATGACACGTATTTTTTCCTCATATAATTTCAGATGCGGCAAACAACGGATGTCAACCTGCACTTCTGCACTATTCAGAATTTTATAACAGTGCTTTAGACCATGTAGACTTAATGCAAGAGTACTGGAGATGGCAGAGTCCCGACCGACCCGGCCAATTTTCATATTGCCAGTATCCGTTCATGTTGAGCATTGTTGCCAAACGAATTATTTTGACAAAGGCTAGTTTCCTATATCAAAAAATAATTACAATATTTGTTGTCATTTTACAACATGCCGTTTAACGAAATCAATATGTTGCACAATCTATGCTCATAAAATTGCTAGTTGTATAACTGGAACATAATATGTTGTATTATGTGACACGCATTAAAAAAAATCTGACTTCTTTATTTACGCCATATTCCCATAGGATGCGGAGCATCAAATGATACTCGTGGCAAGACGATCCTTGGTTGCGAAAGTGGCTCGTCATCAAACCCCACAAATTGACATATTTTTTCTAAACATCAACGTTAGACGCAATCACTTGGTACCCGACTCTTTAAAAGAGGTAAGTAAAAACAACGCTTTCGGCTTCATTTTTTCCCACATAAAAGGAAAAACATAATACGTTGTGTGCGTCATCAAAAATATTGTTTTCAAAAGGAAGCTTAGTCTGAAGTTGAGTAAAGTGAGTAAGCGGAGAGTACAAATCAGATTAAGAGAGTAAAAACGAAACGCAGTAACCACATCAATTATCATTATTACAAAAGATGTTTTTTTTTCATTTTGCGTAAACAGAGATAGCTTTGTAGATAATATGTATGTATTCATGTGTCTGTTTTCATCTCCTTTTGACTGATGTTTTCAGATCGCTACAAAACAAAAAGACTTGAAGAAAAAACTTCGCGTATCGTTCGTAGGCGAGCCTGGACTTGATATGGGAGGACTGACGAAAGAATGGTTTCTTTTGCTAATACGAGACATTTTTCAGGTAAAATAATTACAACGATACGAATACATTTGCACTTGTTGGAAATTTTGGGGGTTTAAGTGAAGTTGGGCGTAGGCGCATCATTTACATATCAAACCTTAAAAAGTACGCAAAAAAAGGAATAACATGCTTAAAAATTTAATTTGGAGAAAGCAAATTTTTCTTTAAAACAAATAATTCACATGAAAAGCTTTTGGTCTACCCATTTGGTAATTTATTATGAGATGGCCCGAGTTCCTTGTGTGAATTGTTATTTGTCATTATATAAAATTGTAAATCCAACCTGACATTTTCCAAGCCCCCCCCCCCCCAGGATGTGGACTTCGCTACAGTATTTGTTAGTGATGAAAGTGAATAAGTAGAATAACTTGAGTATATAGTTTCAGCCACATTTGTAAAAAAGATTCTTATTATTTTTTAACAAAGGATATAAAGATGATGATAAAGCTATTTGATTGTGTATCAGCTTTATGCATAAAATAATTGCATACATATAATGTACGAGTGCTTTATACTTTACTCTGATTCCTGGCATGTTACGTACATCCAAAGGAGATTTTAAATTAAGACGTTCTCCCACATTTGGGACAAAAAATAACGATTAGTGAGTGAAAAATAGCAAGTGTTGTTTAAGGTTGATTATTTAAATCCATTGAACAACACAAGATGCACATACTACATCCCTTCAATTTGTAAGTTTAGCTAAGAAATGGTTCGACATATTTTTGGCTCGCCGAAAATATTATACTTGATGTCACCCAAAAATTTCTTTATACCCATTTGCGTCACGCATTTTCTCCACAGCAACACGTTGCTGATGTTATTTGGAATATATATTTCATTCATTTATTCATTTATATTTGATTACATATACACGCCTATGACCTTACCTTATCCAATGAAAGTACGTACGTAGATAATTTTTCCGTCCTTTATTCCTCTTGGTGCATTTATATTATCTATGAACTTGGATATGGCAAAGGTAATACGCTGTATTATAATGTTGTAGTTAGCTATACAATAAGCAACTGCAAATTTATCCCCAAATGTAATTAATTTGCGGTAACTTTTCACATTTCACATATTTACAACACTGCAACGGGTTGTGTTCTGAGGCATCGCGGATCATTGATGCGAGTGGGTTTCTGCAACCTTCTCTTTATCACGGTTAGTTTACCACATGCATTAGTCCTATTCACCAAAAAGGCTAAGGTACAAGGATGTATGTATAATATACATAATATACTACGTCTTTTTAATAAAATAGGGTATAGGAGTTAGGAATGCGCTGAGAGGGGCTTCTTGTGTAACAACTAATGGGAAAGAATGATGGTTCCTAGTCTTGATCCCATATTATTGTATATTGGTGCTGTTTTTGTTTTTTGCCAATGCTGTTATTAAACAGCCGTAGGCCATTTATTACGATCATAAAGAAATGACACGAAAGAATGCAGTTTTTTTTTTAAAGATAGTAACTATTGGCACTCATTCACTGTCTTACCTTGTTTACAGCCGGAATATGGGATGTTTGTCTATTACCCCAATTCCAGATGTTATTGGTTCAGTCTGGCGCAACAAGGAAGTCTCAGAGAATACAATCTTATCGGTATGTAAATACAACAATATCCATAGTAATACAAAAATACATATATTCGTAATAATAATAATAATAAAAACGCTTTTTTAATTTATAAGATCAAAAGTTCAGAGGCGTAAAAACCACATTTTCTTCCAATTCTTAATAATTGAAAGGGGTTTTTTCTTGTGTCTGTTGA
>JAHZNC010003311.1:0-52288 GCA_027744095.1 Zhuqinia jingwanae
TACTTTAATATCTTTATTTAATCCAAACCAAACTTTTCCTTCCACATTTTAGAAACTTAAACAGCATGCTGTTGTTTTAAATTTAAAGTAGCACCACCTTGGAATCTGAAAAAAATGAAGGATTTTTTTAGTTTGAAAAGACTTGTAATAATAAAAAACGAGCGCACCTTTTTGTTTGTTCAATGCTATTGAAATCAACAGAAAAACTTATTGAGAGATTATCAATGAAAGCAGGCGTTGAAGAGAAAAAGTTTATATTTTTAGCAACATTTTTTTCTAAATGATGAACAGCAGCAATAAATGATAAATATTTGGGTTTGAAAAGTTTGAATATGCAGCCGAACGTTTGTAATAACAGAATGAACAAAGCGTATCATCAAAACATACTTTTGAAAATTAGCGCGCCGTAAATATTACTTCGAAAAATAAATGAAAAGGATTATTGAGGGGTATTATCACAAAGAGCAGCGCAACCAAATAGAGAATTCCAAGGAAAAAGGAAATGGCGCGTCAATTATGTCGTTTGAATGTGCATAAAAGCACAAAAATGATTTTTTCCCCTTTGTTCAGCATCAGGCAAGGTTTCGACTCTGCTTGTCGTTTTCTAAGAATAAAAGAAAGGAAACAAATTTGTATAGAAGACAAGTAGAAGTGAAAGCACAAGATAGAGTACATCGTTCAAAAAGATGTTCGATGTAGCAGAGCGGGAAGGTTTAAATATATCGAAAATTCGCAAAGCATATATAATACTAATACATACATACATGCAGGATGCTTGCTTATTATGTGAAAGTGAATGAAAAAGAAAACCAAAGGATTTATTAAATTACCAAGGGCAGGCCATAATAAAAGTAGATGGAGGATGTTGGAGTGAACGTGGAGGAGGCACATAAATGAACCCAAACAGAACAGACAGAGCAAAAAAAGGCGTTGGGTTGGATGTTATTAAAGTCGTCTCTTGTCTGACAGGCTTTTAGAGCAAATACATAGACAGGCAATTTAAAAAGTGAAATTATTGAATAGCTGCTGACTTTGTGAATTGATATTGAGTGACTAAAACCAAGCCAATAGGGAATGAAAAGTGTAAAGTTTTACTTGCTTGCTGCTGCGTGAATCGGTTTCATTTTGCTGAATAGGTACTAGGTAGTAGATAGGTACTTACTAGATGTGTGTTCCGACATAATAACGCCAAGTTTTTAGTGATGATGCTGATTCCAAGTTGAGTGTAGTTTGAAAATCAATTTTCTCTCTGGAATGTTCTCAGGGAGGAGGCAGATAGAAGCATTTAAAAAAATGTAATTTAGTTGCTGATGATGAAGCAACACAAATACACACACACACTTTAATATTGAAATTACAGATGAATTGAATGCGGATTGGTATGTAATTTTGCGAAGTAGTAGTGGTAGTGCGACTTCAAAAAGATAAAGTTTGCTAATTGCATTATGGTTGATATTTCATTTAAAGTTTTGTTTTCATGCTATTTAACAGAACAATATTTTACCGAATGGAGAGCAGTCAGTGGTTGGAAACTCGTACACAATCCAGCAGGCAGACCGTCACCAGGCGGGCGTCTATCTTTGTACCGGAAACAACGGCGTAGGGACGCCAGTTAGTACCCAAGTGGATGTGAAAGTTCAATGTAAGTCAATTAGTAAATGTATTATAAATTTTTTCTTATACATTCACTGTAATTTTCGAAACAATGAAGCGATATGAAGGTTTTACAGGGTGTTAATGAAAGTACATAATATAATATTGTTTCGTGGTGAAATGAATATTGTATCGTAAATGTAGTTTATTTTAGAACTTTAGTTTATATAGACTTTATGACAGGCCATAAGGGTGTAATCAGGTGCTAAACGTCAGTCTATTTTAGGGTAATGAACAGCATTTAAAGTCGCAGTAAAAGTCAAAAGACTTTACATATATCCATTCATGTTTATATTCAACAGTTATGTTATGGGAATGGAACTTGAGAATTATCGTTTTCCTCATACTTGACGAAAACATTATTTGGAAGAGAAAAAAAAAGTTTAACTGAAGTGTAATATACATAGTAATAGATGCAAAGTAAAATAAAAATTGAAAATACGACTGACAGTTTAGTGTAAAAGAATAAAGAAAAGTAGTAAACCTGCTGTATATTATATTAAAAGATAAGATAAAAAATGTTCAAAGTGTGGGGGGAAGAAAGCAACAATATTATTTCAACAGCTCAACTGCCACACACTCTATACTCACTCAACAAAAAAGGGAATTTTAAAAATCCCTTAAAAAGTTTTAATATTACGGACATTGTGATGATGATGTGAGTGGAATGCGCAAATACTATGCATACCTAGATAGAACCTCACGGGATAGGCTGAAAGAAGTAAGTGGAAGGGCTGTAAGGTTATTTTTACATTCTCTGGGCAACAGGCAATAAAGACCTCTTCACTGACATTCATTTTATGATCTCCCCTTCATTGCCACCACTATTCACACAAAAAAAGGGAAAAAGAACAAAACAAACGTGTTAGCTATACACTAGAATACTGACTGTCTAGATTGAAATTGAGATGAGTCCATAAGAAGAAGTACGTACAGCTATCATAAAACTCTTTTCTTCTTATTTTGGTGGTGGTGATGCGATGGCAGCGTCGCAAACAGATTTCAAGACAAATCCGATGCAAAAAGAGAAAGGAACAAAAAGCTAAAGAAGAAAAAAAAAGGTTTTAGCTTCTTTTTCTCTTCCATTTTCTCTGCTCGTTCTCATCTCACTTTTTTCCCTTTATATCTTCTCATGCTCTCCTTGACACGTCTTGCAGAGATGTGTGTCTTCTTTTTTTATGAACTTCATTCAAAAAAATACTTTCCCGCTGCTAGTTTAAAGTAAAGACTTAAAATATAATCCGGACGAGGACGTCGACGTTGACGACGGCTCCAAAGAAAGAAAGTAAAGAGATTTTTGAGGGAATGAAAAAATGTAGCCGTCAAATTCCTGTCGACCTTTTCCTTGTTCTCAGAGCTCACACGGCTCGAACCTAACTCTGTTTTTTTTCATAAAGATAGAAGCAACTACAGTCACACTCTGCTTCCCTGGTGAAGTCTTAAAGTATACCATTATTTCCATCGTTTTCCTTTTTGTATTTAAATTTCTTCGTATTATTCCGTTTATTTTGTCATGTCATGAATAACACTGCTACGATCCGCGATACATATTAGGTATTATATAACAAAAAAAGCAGCAATAGTAGTAGAATATCAGTATAAAAATATATAAAGACGATGGAACGAGGATAAAGGAGAGAATTCGCCAATACAATGGTATTGCTGGAAATTGCAGCTTAAGAGTAGTAGCATCAGCAGCAGAAGTTTCTCAGAATAATAAAAAATGCATAGGAATGCAATATGCTTGTGGAAATGTCAACAAGGAATACTTAAAGTATCTCACGGAGAATAATCTATGGAGAATTTTTATGAATGCATTTCTTTCCCGTGGGCACTTGCACATTGAAGAAGTATTGAGATTATCATATCATAGCATAAAGCGCACTAAGCATTTATGTTTGTGGCCTCAAGCGTTAATGCAATCATAAAAAATATAATGAAATCCCCTTCACTAAACTGAATATTGTGTGCAGCCTTTTCGTGGTTGAAAATTTAGTTCCGCACACTTTGAATACCGCAAGTTGTACAGCCAACCATGTGGTAATGTAATGGGTGATTTTATTAATAACCATAGAAATGAAGTTACCTTACAAATTACCTTCGTCTTATGAAACTTATGAACTAATGAAATTATTATTGTTCCGGCGGCATGTTAAAAGGATTCATAATTGTATTAAAAACGATTTCCTGCATCATGAAACTAGAACAAATTTTGCAAATTGAACTTCTATGTGATAGTAGTAGATTTTAATTTGCTTAAATTTGTCGAGTTGCATATCAACAATAATTATTCAAATCAATTAATATATTTTTTGCAGATCCACCAGAAATAGACGTGGAACGTACATGGATCCACACTGGTGAAAATCAAGAAGCAATTTTAGCGTGCATTGTGCATTCAGATCCTCCAGCACTGGTAAGTTAACTCAATTTTTTAAAAAATATATATTTTTTAAATTCTTTCCACGGTCACATTCCCACTTGAATTTAAAACGAATCACATTCTTCATCGCATAATAATACGCTGTTAAATTTTCATGCATATGTATGTATCTTAAACCATTAACCAAATTCAAAATTAAATTAACATAACTAATGTGCTTTTAATTAAGAGACCGTGTGCAAAAAATATATTTAAATTTTTTCAACTTTTATATTTCATGTACATACATTGAATAGTTCTTTTTTATTATTTAAATGCTATATCAACTCTTACTACTTCAAAAACAGAGCTGGTTTTATACATTTTTGAAGAAAAAAAATCCTCAGAAGTTGTTATGAATATTCATATATTTTGGTTTACGTAAAACTATACAGAACGAGATCGGTTCATATACCTACCTACTTTAGCTTTTTCCACATTTACAGTGATGTACCGTTGTAAAAATATTCTTCTTTTTCTCGAAAGGTTCATCTAACTTTTTTTTACTCTGGTTCGTTCATTCGGAAGAAAACTTTTCTTTTTTTTCGCTCGTTTCCCTCTCTTTCTTTTTCTCTCTCGACATATTTGCAACTTTGCGGAAAAAATTATGCATTTCATTCATGATCAGAGAAAAAAGAAAGAACAAAATTGTCTCGAAGACTATGCGACGGGGACTGAACGCACACACACACACACACAGTTCTAAACTAAAAATCCAATTTTCAAATTGAATTGCAAAAAAGCAAAAAATAAAGACATATTTCTCTGTTATTTAACTTTGCTTTTTTTACTCTCTCCTTACGCTTTTCACTTTTCCAAATAAAAAAGATGATCTAGGAAAAAAATCGACATTTTCCGCTCCGCCCGTCGCATCTGTTTCTTAGTTCTCTCTCTCTCTCTCTCTCTTTGCTTTCTCTTCTATTTCTCCTTAATTTTATGAATCGAACATCGTCGCATCCATCGAACACATAAGTTGAGTTGGACAATTTGGGCAATTGTATTTATGCTTTTTCGTTGGACGTTCCTATTTTTGCATTTTTTTTCTTCTCAATTTGATGTAAAGAGGAATAAGATTTTTATATTTCGTTACGTATCTCAAAAGCGTGTGTTTATGTACCTATGTACTCTAAAACTATGTACGGATAAAAAGTTTGTTTCATCTCAAATTAGATTTGGAATCTGTGCAAGGAGCTCATAATACAAAATATAAAAAAAATGAATGCTTTATGTTGTGTACCTTTACAAAATACATTCATTTTATATTTTGTTTGAATTGAATGCATCCATCGCATCTTGAGTATATATTCAATATTCTACCTATTCACCAATCCCGGGTAACTTGTATTATCTACAATTTACCCTTTTTTCAAATTCATTTTATTCATCGTTTCCCCTTCCCTCTGAATCCACATTATACCTTTCGCACGTACAAAAGAAAGCTTTGCATCTATTCCCACGCAACTATCTAGCTAGACATAGAAATAATATGCATCTATTAGAAAAACAGCTTTCCACGCTATTTTAAAATGGCTCCATGAAAACTTGTAAAATAAATATATACCTATGCGCTTTATTGGAGGGCCATATGCCGCACTTTAAAAATCCGGTGAAGCAAAATATATGCTTATTAAAAGCCATACCAAATTAGAACTCTACTTATGTACGTGGCCACGTTTAGATTTGAGATCATTTCATATCTTGTTGAGCTGAGTACGTTTTCGTAGTAGTACACCACAGAAAAATTCAGACTTGACATCCGACAAGACTTACAATCAGACCAAAAAAGGAAAGTATCTCTGACTTAAACTTACACCCTTCATAATCATACAGCTTGGTTGAATAATATACCTTCACAAGCAGAGAGAGAGAGAGAGCAGCAAGATGAGAGATGAATTTGAGGTGAGGTCTTGAAGTTAGCGGTGTCTGGTTTGTGGAAATAGCTGTGAGGCAGAGATAAGAAAAATTCTCCTTTCTTTCTTACAATCCTGTTTGCTGCTCTCTCCATTTTCTCTGACTTTCTATCATATTTCACTCTTGCAGAAACATAACAGAAAGGTTAATATGATAACTATGATAACGGGCTGGGGCTGTGTGTGTGTGTCGCCGTGGTGTCACCTTTCTCGTTTGCTATTTCCTTCACCAACTTGAAATTATACATAATATTATATGTACAATATAGGTATGCATGTATGTATATATAATATTTTCTTTCTTATCAGAACATGCACGTAATGTGATGATGGGGCTTCTTGGGTGACAGTGTAGAAGTATAATATAATATGCCTTATCTGAATATGACGTTGTCAGCAAGATTGCAAGAGTAAACATAAGAATTTTCACTAGAAATTTTTCACTTGGTTGTAACGTCGCGGTGTCACCTTTCTCGTTTGCTATTTCCTTCACCAACTTGAAATTATACACAATATTATATGTGTATAGGTATGCATGTATGCATATAGAATATTTTCTTTCTTATCAGAACATGCACGTAATGTGATGATGGTGCTTCTTGGGTGACAGTGGAGAAGTATAATATAATATGCCTTATCTGAATATGACGTTGTCAGCAAGATTGCAAGAGTAAACATAAGAATTTTCACTAGAAATTTTTCACTTGGTTGTAGTGGTGCTGCTGCTGTCGCTATTCAAATTTTAAAAACTCATCAGTATTATTATCACCACATCATCGACCATATTTTTGATGACAGTAACGAAGTCACCACGTCTCATCTGTCACATTTCTGAAATCTGATGGGCTTTTAATGAGTTCCCCGCAAATATCTAACCTAAACTTTATATACATACGTAGTATCTCTTTGTATGACGAATGTGAAACTTTATATGAACCACATAATAATATAATAAAAGTGGTAAGTTTTTATTATATACTTGATTCATATTATATTTTATTACACGCATTACAAATATCTTCATCGCCCCGTATTTTCAATATAAACTATTAGGGGACGACCATCCTTACTCCTTCGACTCGCATTCCTGAAAGTTTACCACAAGTTTTCAATTTATAAACGTTGGAGATTTGAAATTTCATTAAAATTTTTTAATACTTTTGTGGTACGCATATAATACACAATATATATCTGTCTGTACCTCGAGAAAGGACACGTGTATGCACATAAGCATAGGAAGATATGTAACACAGGACTCATCCGCAGGATCGATGATATCAGCTTAAAAGGATTTCGATAATGTGACATTTAACAATTTAATACAAAAAATGTATTCATACATATATTAAAAATAATAAAAAACGCCATTATTATTGACATACTGGTATTAGGTAAGAGACACGTTGTCACTCTCTTGTTCAAGTCATCGTGCACAGCTTTTGGCATATGATCCGTGATCAACCCCAGGATTTTTTCTTTATGAGGTTTCCCATTTGCGTCAATCTGTTTAAAGGATGAAAATATATTTTAATTTATATTTTTTTGACAGAGGACTTTTGTATGCTTTTTAATATGTCAGTGAAATGTTTGTTTAAAAAATGTATATTTGTAAAAAAAAATATTTAAATTTCAGCTAACAAGTCCTTTTTTGTCGAACACACATTTTCCAAAGCACTGAAAATACATTGATAAGATAGAAAAATTAGATTTTAATCAAAAAGAAGTTAAGAAATGAAAAATGCATGCAGAATTGTACGTACAGGCATCTTGGTAGGTTCAATTTGCACAATTTCCTTGGCACCAGCCGCCTTAAGACACTCGTTCATGTGCATGACGTGCTCTTCAGTTATGTCAAGATCTACTCCACGACATTGTGTGATATCCATCCCGGAACTCTATAAACAAGTCAATTACAAAATAGTATTAACTCAAATCGTGATTATCGTGAACACCAATTCAAATAAAAATACCGAACTGAAAGTCACAAACTGAAAAACATGTTCGATTTTCAAAAAATCTGGAAATTCTTCTTACACGGGTTGCTGTCATAACCAGCAGCACAAACGCAGAAATCTGATTAAATCCTTTCATCATGTCTGTTAAATTGTGCCTTAACTGGTGAATGTTTTCTTCAAAGTCCATCGGCACTCTGAGTGAAATTGATGAGCGTGTTGGAGTGAACCACAGCGCTCATGCTAGACATTTTTTGCTCAAAAAAATCAATTTTGTCAAAAGGTCATTTCGGTCAGGTGCAGGATACTTTTATCATATGAAAAGTAGCCCACGGCACACATCAAAGCCTGTAATTTCTCCATCCTGTAGGAAAACCAGTCATTATTTTTTTTTAAATCTCCCATCTATATATCCATACCCTGGTTTTGTGTCCCAACAACAGTATCAAAAGCACCAATATAGTATCTACAGCAAAATGGGTAGCATCATATCATGTAATTGACATATTTTTCTAATGGATAGCTTTATCATCATTGTGGAAGCTACCTCTCTATACCACCACCACCGCTTGGTTGTCTGTACTGGACAGGTACAATTTCTCAAAATTTTCCGCCTAAAAAAATCTCCGCTCCATCTCCTCGTATCATTGTCAGAGGCCCTATCTCTCTCTCTCTCTCTCTTCTAACGTCGCGTGTGTGTGAAATGTGCCGAAAGCCCATTTTCCTATCCATTTACTTCTTTTCATCTCATGACATCGCATATCCCATCATATCTTTCTCCTTCTCTGTGTCCGTGATTCAATATTACTCAATCGAGAAATTCTCTGCCTCCAAAAGTATATATATATATTCCATCATCATCATCATCATAATATCCAAAAGTATGCAATAATGAAGAAATTGTACGTTACGCTACATTGCACTACAAACATTGTGTTTATAGACTCTGCCTATTTCTATCTGTCTATGCGTCTGCCTAGTTGTATATTACTATTATTATTATTATTATCACTTCCACTATTCCCTATTATTATTTCCATTACTCCGGCCATTTATAGTCGCCGCAAACTTTTGCAATCATCGTAATGAAAAAAAGGGAGCATAGCATTGAGGAAGTAGTGGATGATGATGATCAGAAAAACTGAACATTTTCGGTGATACACAAACATACATGTCATTGATTGTAAGCACCATTCATTACTTCAATATTTCATCACTCCAATGCTGCTGGTTGTACAAATTTTCTTTTTCCACTCACTCCCCTCCTTCTTTACTACTTTATATTTCTTCTTCCTCAGCAGCAGCAGCAACTTCATCTTAGTTCCATTTCTAAACTGAGCAAACAAGGATTCTATTTCTTTTATTATGACTATTCTTTTCCTACTTTTTTCTTCGCTCTTTTTTTTACAGAGAAACGCATTTTGATGATTGTAAGATGGATAAAATATGGTTATTATACAACATTATTTTATGATGATGATGAAGATGGGGAAGGGACATGGTGATGATGATGATTATCATCAAAATGCTTACTTTATTTGATATGGTAATGAACGTGGAAAATGGGGCTTTGGTGGAAGAGCCAAAGGCTATACGGTAAACCAAACCAAGCCAAAGGGAATAGGGAACAGAATAGAGACCGAGATGGGATGGATGGGAAGTGTGGTTCCCTTTTTTGAGAATGAAGTGGTGGTGTTAATGGTGCACGCGGATGGAGAGAAATGATGAGTAGTCGAGTGGAGGAGTCAAGTGATTCAGAAAGTGAAAATGAACAAGTTGCACAGAGTTTTTGGGTTGTCGCCGTTGTATCATCATCATCATATCACACACAAGGATTCATGTATGCATATGGATATAGAGATATGTACCTATGCTCATGCGAGAAAGAGAGCGATGGAATCATTATTTTCATTACGTCACAGTCCCGGAGATCTGCCATCTTCATCATTAACCAAATGCACACACATTTCCTTTTATAGTATTCCATTTCCACCATGTTTCAGTTATTATCATTAGTTTTATGTGTGTTATCATTACGATTACTATTCATGAACCGATGAAAAATTGACAAACTTTTTTTTGTGTTTTTGTGATGGTAAATATTATCAAAAAAAAAATATAGCAATGTTTGAAAACGTAATAATAACAACTGTGTACCACAACTACAACCCATTTAAAATACCTCATGATAATGGTGGCAATGACAATAATAAAATGCAAAAAAGGCACTAAATGAAAAAAAAATATGATGAAAGATGAAAAAACTGAAAGTTGCGTAGTAGTTTTGGAAGTGAATAAATACTTAAATGATGAAATAGTAGGAAATAAAGCTCAACATTGAAACGGTGTGCGCTTTTGTGTGTTCCTAGTATACTGATTACGGTCATTAAACAACCCCAAAATAATATGCGGCGGTGGTCTTCAGTACGCCCATCCCACCCAAAACTAGTGGGTAGTGATCATGATGTACGCTCCTGCCATTATTACATGCTTAGCCACCAGATATTTTTAGAAGCAGTTCAATGCTATTTAATGGCCTGATCGAAACTGCAAGGGAATATACTATTTTTTTATTATATGATCAAGATCAACGTACACTGCCGCCGTTGTTGAAAGGAACATAGGAACGGTTAATGCTGGAATTGTATTCATAGATTTTAAATGAAAGGAAATTGACAGGATGGGGGTGTGCCATATTACGATGGCTTTTGAATAAGTATCTAAAAAAAACCCAATACAAATCAAAATAGGCACATACGTAGGTATGTAACTTGGACTTGAATGGAAAATATGAAAATGGTTTCAGAATTTGCTTTGTTTTTTATTTTAATGCTTTTTAACAGTCAGTCAAAGGAACAATCCGAGTTCGGTCTACTTTAGTCCGACCTTGGTCTGCTCCATTTAAACAAATTAATTGAGCACGAAAATTTATTTTAATTGAAGAGTAACAATATTTGTGAAGGAGTAACAAATCTTTTATACTTATATATTTATGTGGTCTTTGCGAGATAATGTAGCCTAATTTTTTTTAAACCAAACCTAACCTAGTATGTATATAAATATGTAAACACTCACGCTTAAAGAAGATTTCTTTGTTTTTTTTTGCATCCGAACTCGGATTGTTCCTTTGACTGACAGCTAGTTATAGTTATATAATGTTATAAACAAGTTACAATATAATATTATCCCTCGAACAAACAATGAAAATTAATGAAGATACTTACTAGACGAATTAGCTGCCTTATCTGGCCATGTATAATCTGTATACACATAATAACCCATGATATTTTCCGATATTTCCCATTACTTGGAGTTAGTCCGTTATAAAGTACAGCATTACTACTTATTTATTCCATGACTCTCCAGGGATATATTTATGTTTCTATGTACATAGTACAGGGAATATGGTTTTCTACTTCCTTGAACGAAAATAGGTATGATGTATATATTGACGATGATGTGGGAAAGAAGTGGACAATTATTAATTTTGTTGTCTGGAAGCTGGAAGATGTAGCAAGAATATATATATGTAGCTTAAGCGTAGAGTATTTTTTATATAATGAAGAACAGGGAAGTAATAGACATAAAGTAGTTGGTATGATGATGATGAATGATGCTCAATTTGTTAGTGTGGCATGATGCCGGACGCTCAGTAATCTCCATAAATCATGGAAGCAAAATGGAAATTGGTCCATAAACAATAAAGTCTAGTTGATAGTTATCATTATCAGTGCTGACTTTATTGGCATTAAACTGGACATTGGGGAACAATGAAAACAAAGGGGAGATGGATTATGTGATGTAGGAAGTTCGATGAACTGGATCAGGAGGTATCATCAGAAGATTCCATCCAATGGCTACAAAAAATGGCGGAGAATCAAATAATGCAATTCATTGTAGACCATTTCTATAAATCAAAAGAGCAAACAGAAAGAAACTGCAATTTATTGACTGTCGGTGCAAAGATGATATAATCCGAGTAATTAGTTATCATTTTTAATACCGGATTTCATGTAATATAAAATTTAGATACGACAATATGTATAATATTTACGATATTTATAACATATATATCAGCTCGACCGGAAGGAAATAATTTGAGAGTGTTTACAAATATATTGTTGCGTAAAATATTGTAATCACTAGATATAGGTATGTGCATAAAATATTGGCATGCCTATATATATTAAAATTTTAATTCATCGTAATTTTAGCTCAACTCTACCTTAAACAATAGATACTACCCTACGCACAACATTGCAAAAATGAAACGTAGAATTAAATGTTTTTTCCATGTTATTTATTTAACTTGTGCGCGTGTGCTTTAGAGTAATTAAAATTAAACACATTTTACATTATACTTTCCTCAACAAAATTCCTTTACAGCTATCTACTCGGTACGTCAATAGTTTCATGTGGAAAGAAATGTCTATAGACGTAAAACCTTATCATTTTGGTCCAAACGTCAAAATAAATACCTTTACCTTTTAATATCTTTATTTTAAACTGAAGAATAGGTACATATTTAGGTATGTATGTAGTGATCTTCATTCAGTCGAATTTTGTTATATCCCAGAAAATCCCGAAAAATTTATTTATTTCATTTTGGATTCTTACTTTTTACAAGAATGTACTATGCGTACATATTCCATCATACTACACTACTCAAGGGAGTCTTTGAACCAGATTGTACAGTTGATTGGCAGTGATAATAGTGTGTTTAAGAGAAATGATTATGCACCCACTACAAGTACACATACATAGAGCATTAATTTGCCAAAAGTAGAGTTTATTGCATTTGCATTCAAAAACTATCTTGTCGCTATTTAGACTGCCCGTTAGATCTATTGAGATATGTGTATTTCCATCCAACCTTTGTTATTATTAGAAATTGTGTAACTTTTGAACAACAATTTAACATGATGAAAAGCCAAGGGCGGAAGAAATGTTGTACATTGTTGAACCGTATTCTAATTTTCCATCGCATGTCATAAAATTACTTTTCGAGCATGTAATGCATTTACAAGCAGCCCAAAAACAGAATTCTCATTTTAAGATGCAACATGCATGAAAGGACTTATATATGCTTCCAATTTTTTCCTTTTTCTTTGTAGTAATACTCGCAAAACTTTGTTAAGGAAGGCATTACATTTCCTTGTACAATCTTACTTAAATTATTCGTTATTCCGTATTTTTAGCTGCTTGAATGACTTTAGCAAAAAAAGAAAGAAAGAAAAACAAGAAAACACATCAAGAGTATTTTTTTGGTACAAGAGTATAATACTTCTTCATTCTGTTTCCTTTTTTATTTTTTCCATGTATCCAATTTGACTTATGATTTTTTCCTGAAGTTCAATAGGCTTATTATTATGGAAATAGATATGTACTTCTATAATGTGCTGTTTTGTCTGGAATGTTCCCGCAAAACTTTTTTTTAAAGTATAGGAGATAGAAAGTAAATAAGAAATGGTGAGAGAATGAGTAAGAGAGGCATTGTGTGTGCATCCTGTTTGATGAGCAGCCAACAAGTCAAACCCAGCGTGAAAGTAAAAAGTCGAGTCAAGAGGAAAACAAAAGAGCAAGAAACACAAAATGAACGCGACAAGATACTTGTTTATATAGTGATGGTGCGGTAGAAAGGAAGGGAAAACAAGAAAATAAACTGGTTTGATGATAAGCAGAAAAGGAGAGAGGAAGAAGAAGCTAACAATTTTTTTAAAGGAAGTTTTTTCCTTGTTGTTTTGCTCACAGTGGTCGGTGGTGGAAGCTGTGTTGTTTTTTGTTTTGTTAAAGTTATTCATCCGGAACAAGGAGCATTTGGACAGATCACACTGTGAATTGTAAATCAGATATCAACAGCAACATCTACACTATTACAACAGCCATACAATATAGCCATATAGCCAGAAGAGAAGAAGAAAAAAAACAATGGACTTTTTGCTACTTTTTTTTTCTTACACCAACTACCACTCCCACCAAGTACCACACACATACCACATGCGGTCATCATCATCAGAAACGCCATCAGCAGTGAAAACGCCAAAAGAAAACAAAACCTGAACTGGAATGAAACAAAAAAAAGTTGTTTGAAAAAGGGTAAATACACTCCACCAGAATTATCTCACCCACCAAGCTCATATAGCAATAGTACATATAAAACTACCTATGCATAGGACATATCAGCCAAATAAGAAGTATAAAAAGTTGAAAACAGATCATTTTATCTTGGAAAAGGGCAACATTTTTATGGACACACAAGCACATAGGTACATAGGTAGATAGATATACTCTCTCGCTTTGGACTTGTAGGCTCTACTTCCTTTTTTCCCTCTAAAGTCTCCCAAGGAGTCCAAGAGATCGAATGATCTCTCTTTCTAAAGAGAATGGGTAAACCATATTATAGGAAAAGTTGTTACACTCTGGCTAGTTTTCTTTCTTTTTACCCTTCTTTGCTTCTTCTCCATTATTAGCTCCACAGAGAGAGAGAGAGGGAGAGAAAAGTAGAGAACAGTTCAATCAGTCGTTTCTTTACCGAGTTCATTTGCAGAGAAAAAAGTTGTTGGCTGATTGTGATTGTGCTTCTTTTTCTCGTGTAATACGTCATCAGGGAAGGAAAAGGAAGCTTGTTCGGACTTTGGAGATGGAAGAGTAAAAAAAGAAAAAAGAAAAAGAACAAGTTTTTTTTACTTGCTCGCTTGTTAAAAAGGGAAACGGTTAATTTTATGAGGAATGGTGTGTGTGTGTGTACTGTGTACGTATGTGTATATTATGGAAAAAGTAGGACAAACCGAATCACGAAAAAAGGAGAGTTGGACAGGCAACATAAGAAGAATACAGATAGCAAGAATTTATGGTCAGTAGTGGAATAGTAGTGCTAGTAGATATTTTGACAAACTTGTTGGTTGATAGTGTGTAGCACCCAAAAAAAATAAACTTTGTCTTGTCATCATGATCAATGCGCTAACTTACTTTGGTCGGTGATATGAAGCTGATGCGGTCAACCAAATCATGTTATACACATATCCCCATTACATCATTAAGAAAGTTTCAAGGGAAAAAATCTACTTAATGTCAGTTCGGTTTGCAGTCAAGTTAGTAGGAATTTCTCTCCTGGCAGTGCATTTCACTTTCTATCTTTCTCTTTAAAAAAATTATATGGCTAAAGTTGGTGACCCTTCCGGGTGGACACATCCATCACCGAATTTTTCCATGGCCTGTCATGTATCTCATTTTTTAGAACATAAAAAAGAGCACACATCTTCATTTGAAAGATAAAAGGATCTTCTAAAGAATCTAAAGATGATTTCTCCCGAAAAGAATTCGCGGGGGATTATCGGTAATAATGGTAATGAACAGGAAAGGGATTGCCATAAGTCATCGGCTTGGAAAAATTATTGCACATAAAACAAGTCTTGCTCATTATTTATTGTTTACAGCAGCAAGTAGCTTCTGTACAAATGTATACACATATATACCTACCATACAGAGAGATTGGAAAAACTGCTTTCTTCTCACTGTACACTTCCGTTTTTATCTACCACACCAACTTATTCGACTTCAGCTTGTCTTTTGTTTGGTTGTGTTGCTGCGTAGTTTACGTTTTACGCATCCTAGCATAATCTTCAGTTCAAAACCACACAAAAGGCTGTATAGGAATATGTTTGTGTGTAGAGTACATATATATTTACGTTTATTCCTCTGTCGCATTTCTTATGATTTGTTGTTTCACTTTTTTTCTTGTTGCTGGGAGCTCTGCTCTGGTCATTCGGAAAGAAATAAAGAACCGGAGAATATACATACATATTATGTACATGTGGGTATATTTCTTTTTATATGTTGACATGACAGAGTACATTAACCAAATCACTTCTTATATTCTGCTCGTAAAAAAGAGTAAAGTAGCTTATTAGTTGATTCTCGGGATATGAACATGTAGAGAAATAAAATAGAAATGGACACTTTTTTTCGACTGGAAATATATAAGTTTTTTGACTTGACTCGTTTTCGTAGAATAGCAAAGATATGTTTATATTTTTCTTTTGTCCCAATTTTTTTTTCTTGTTTCTTTTTCGTCCCTTTTGTTCAGACTTGGGCATCATTCCCGTTTGATTCCTTTCCATATAAATCTAAACTGATATAGGTATATAGAGAGACTGTGCTGACGATATAATGACAGTTTGTTTCTTTTGAACTACTAGTATATATATATGTGTGTGAAGAATAATGATTTGTGGGCTTTCTTTTCTTCTTTTGTCAGCCTCACTCCGGCTTTTCCACCAAAATACTATGAAGCAAAAATATAAGAAGAAAGTGTTTTGTTGTTGCTGCTGTGATATTTCACGAATCCCAGTTCCGACTTTGCATTTTGTATTTGCTTTCGACTTTAAGTAAAAGCAAATCCTGATCCCGATGTTTGCGTCTTTATTGTGTTGGCTAGTAAACCAGTTCAGTTGACTTCATAACTTCAAAAGTGACAAAAGGAATGCGAAAAAAGAAAATAATAAATAAGAATTATTGTAAAGATAAAAAAATGGCAGAAAAATGCATGCGGATGCAGGTTCCAGGTACGTTGTATGAAACCCTAAGCCTGACAGAAATTTGTCTGATTTTTAACTCAAGTGGTAAATTTTTTAAAGGAGCATTTTTCAAAATCTTCTATTCTCCCCATCATTTAATTTATACATCTATTGACGAAGCAATTTCAGTTTAATAAGACGGATAAACATGAAGTCTTTTCTCATGTCTGGAACATGAAGTGTGGATTTGGATTCGGATGCACTCTTAAGGAGATATGGTTTATGACTCTGTGCAAATAGCTTTAAGAAATATGTGACCAAATATATTTTTCAGGAAAGGACCAAATGTGCTTTATTGGGTGGTTCAGGCTTACGTGGGAAGTGAACTGTAGTATGAGTGCATATATATACTCTGCGTACATACTATTTAGTAGTAGGAGGAAGCTCACAGTCCATTAGATTCAGTTTGGTCAGCGTGTAAATGAATTATGAGGTGAAATTTTCGCCACTTCACGATTAATGGTTTCTTTAGCCAACTTCTGCACTTGCCACTTTTCCCATTTTCTATTTTTATTGCTCTGATGCCTTGCCTTGTTGCTGCTTCTGTTGGAAAAGTACAAGTAAAGCCAGTTAAGACGGCTATTATTATTACTGCTCTAAAAAAAGGTACGAGAAAAGGATAAAAGCGTCTGGAAAGAAGCTTT
Organism: Zhuqinia jingwanae; assembly: GCA_027744095.1. Taxonomy (NCBI): domain Eukaryota; kingdom Metazoa; phylum Arthropoda; class Collembola; order Entomobryomorpha; family Paronellidae; genus Zhuqinia; species Zhuqinia jingwanae. The sequence goes on from JAHZNC010003311.1 coordinate 17,158, forward strand.
CCTGGTAACGTCAAAGTCTACAACAAAGCCAATAGCTATATATATAGGTGTATACAAACATACTAATACAAAACGTATTCCCAGTAAAAGCCTCGTGTATTTTCAAAACCCACACACATATATATACTTTTCCGTCATTATTAGCAAGAAAGGACCACCCAATTTTTGTGACCAAAGTTGATAATGATGATTTCTTGACTTTTTCTTCTTTGCACCAACACCAGTGAAACGTGTCCAGAGAAGCTGAATTGGTCACGGAGGAGTCGTCGCAACTTTTTTTTTGGTCTGCAAGATTGCTGCTACAAATTGGTACATTTAGCTATACCTACACCTAAACACTTCATAATGTAATAGCATTGCTTGGGTGTGTGTGTGTGTGTGGTGTGATGATCATAATCATTTGTTAAACTCTCACATTTTCTTCTTCGGCGTGTGTGTGTGTATATATTTGTTAATGCCCCCACTTTGTTACCGATCATCATCATCATGAATTGTGCCATTCCATACCTACTCGACTTTTTGTACTGCAATGTTATTACTTCTTCCGGCGCGGGTGTAATAATGAAATAATATACTCATTCATACACTCCACCAAGTTTTTCTACTCCTTCGTACTAGTAGACTTTATGAAGAAATTGGATTTCCACTTGGTTTCTTGGGTGTTCACTCACTATAATATGTTCACTGTTAACAGCAGCACCACACATTGCACGTGAACGCCATAATTTCATCTTCCCTTGACTGGATCGTTCGTTTGGCAGTATATGCTGGTAATACATATACATACGGTGAAAATGTACTGGTTGGTGGTGCAAGGAATTGTATGTAATTGACTTTCACATAAATTTTTCCTAATTTACTGGCAAAGTCAATGCCAAATGGCAGTGTGGCACTGGCAAGAGCAGAAGCGACTGCTTATTACCAAAGTAGTAAGCTAATCAGGATAAAATAAGAATTTCTCGCTTTTCTTCTTCTTCAAGTTACTTAACTTGATCTGCTAATTTTCTCAAGTCAAGAGAGGCACGGGCACGTGGCTTATAATAATAATTTTGATATCATATTCCAGACCAGTTTCCCTGAATAATAATAATAATATAATAAATGAACTGTTTTTGACGTGAAGGGAAACAGATCCCATACTTTTTTTCTGAATTTGCCCCACACACCTTGTCACAAGCAGTCGCTCTGGTGCGTTCAGGTGGTTTTCGTTGAGAGAAAGTCAGCGTCATGTCGAATTTCTTTGCTTTTCATGAGCTGATACTATATAATAATATACAAGAAGCTATAACTTTCGGTAGAGCAAACACCTGGTTTATCACCCTTTCAACTGTTTTAATGCCCGATTCATTCTCCCGAACACTTGTGACCACAAAAAGGGAAAATTAAGAAATGCTCTTTGGCTAACTCAAGAAAGAACAAATTTCTATGCTGTCGAGTCGATTAATTCCAAAAATGAAATAGAACATTGCGCAGCATTCATTCTAGAATATAATATATATTTTCAGTCTTCTGAACAGTAACGTTTCCCTATTTTTTTAGTATGTCTAAGGCAGTTTTATGAGAAATGACAAAAATGATGAATAAAAAATCTTCTCTTTTGGCGATAAATTTTGTGTGTAATTTTTAATTGCTTTTAGATGAATGGCTATAGGCTCACTTGCATGCATATTACACACATGAAGAAGTGCAAATGAACATTTCACCACACACATCAACACACGAAGCAAAATGGAAAAAAATAAAGTTGGATGATATAGGCAATGGTTACAGAGACCGAATTTATATGACATCTTTTGTACCTGCGCAAAATAATATTGCCCCGCACATATATAGTAGGAATAAGACAATCATATAACACCTTATATATTGTCTTCCTCGCGACCAAGTCATTTTGTGGTAATAAATTGTGGAGTAGAGTAGTCCGTGTCCTTCTTCCCCGGCCCGGAGCCCCAGCACATTCTTTCCCTTTTCCACTTCCATCCTCTTCATCATCATCATTTGTGTCATGTAATTAATATAACTACTATAATATATAAAGCAAATATATATAGAGAGAGTGTGTAATCCACTTATCTAGTGGGAAACTACCTTATCATCATCATAGCCACTACCTACTTTGCTTTTGCTTCTGTTGACTCTATATATATATGTAGTAGTGTTTCATGCAGTTGTTGAAGTGATGTCGCGAAAGTATGTGAAATAGAGCAAGAGCAAAATGTTCTCTGCAAGTACATACATACACACACACACCATCAAATTATTATTATTGCAGTAAAGTAGATCTTGATGGTGATGTGGTGGTGGTGGCGGCAGCAGTAGTGGAAGAAGGGAGGAGACTCGGTGAATTCCATTAAAATTATGAGACTTCCAATAACAATAATAATAATAACGAGTGTCTTCATCGAGAAGAAAACCCATATTTTTATTTCTCTTCCTTTCTCCTTCTCATGTTGTCTTTTCGTTCGGTCTCTCTATATATTGGTCCTTCTATCTTCTACTTTTATAACTTTTATAATAGAAATGCAAACGCTACTAAAAACAGAACAAGCAAAAAATGTGAAATATACATTTTTTGGTCGTTTGTAATGATGATGATGATTTCCCTTCCACATTTTTATTCACGTTCATCGAACTATGACCGAGCACAGATAAAAAAAAAGAAAAGCAAGGCAAAAAAGGAGAGAAGGGACAGACAAAGAAATACATAATAAAAATGCTTTTTTTTCTTCACAAGTCTCTTTTTCTGCTGTTGGAGTTGGAGGAAGTGGGATGATGGTGATGATGTCGACAGAGTTAGAAAAATGTTTACTCACCAGAAGAGAATAATGGCGTGTTAGTGTTTTGTGTACATCTGAGTGGTTGTCTTGGTAGTGGAGGACTTTTGTTCGTGCTCCTCGTTAGAATAATACAACAAAAAATGTGCGTATTTTATTTTTCGGTGGTGGCTATGAAATGGTAAAAAGGAATATTTATGTGTGGGTCAGACTCAGACTCTTTTTTTCCACACACACAGAGTGGAGAAGAAACCACAAGAATTCAAGCATGCATAAAAAATAAATACAGAGAGACAGTCAGCGACTTTCTCTTTTTTTTATTCTCCATTTTCTTTGCTTTCTCGAAAAAAATTTTTGTTGTGTTCCCTAAAGATTTCGCCCTTCTCTCTCTCTCTCTCCCTGCCTCTCGCCCCATTTAAAGGGTAAAGCGTGCATGCATGCTCATTAGAACGCTTTTCCTGAGCAATATAGTCAGTGCACATGGCTTGGTGGTTATAACGGTCCGTTGAATAATAATTTTTTCTCTGCTTCTGTATTGTATGCATGCATGCAGACAGGGTTATGGCTATTAAATATTATTGATAGGAAGAAAAGAAAGCAGTAAAAAGACGACGAAATAACAAGATTTACTTACATCACCACTACCACCAGTCTAAAAAGAATGCCGCGTACGGAAAGTGTATGATATTATTACGTTACGTATACCAGAAATGTCTTGGGCCTGCTCTTGTTCTTGGTACATAATAGCTCCCAACCATCATTTATTTTTGTGCACCATGCAAAAGTGGTGTGGAGTGGGGACTAATTTTCTATGCAAACATTATTATTCGCCTTCGCCGAAAATTACATTTCCCATTTACTTTACTAAATAGTAACTCGACTATATGCATATCTCTCTCTCTCTCTCTCTCTCTCTCTCGCCTTCAGCTTCTTCGGGGAAAGGGAGGTTTTTACTTAAAATTCCTTCTCCGCTTTTTCTTTCTTTTTTTAGGTGATAGCTATCATTTATACCAATGCATTAAATGTAGGTAGGTGTGCTGGTGTATTTTGGGCTGATGGAATATTTTTAGCAGGGTGCTTTGGCTTTATATACAGAATAGAATTACTAGATTGACGCTGCTAGTGATTATGGGTGCGAGTGCTAGTCTGACAGCGTTCTGCCCTTCCTTATGTGTGCTGTGGAGGAACAATTTTTTTGAGCTCGTTGGTGTGTGTATAAATAAGACAATAAATAAGCTCTCGTCTGACATAAAATTGTATTCACTCGCATACTCGGTATTATTGTATTATTATTCATAGAGTATGAATTTGTTACTTTAAATATAGACAGTCATTTCTAAATATTTTTTTTGTTTAAAAATGTGTTGTGTATGTAAATGTAAAATGACGGCAGGATAGAGAGAGAGGCTGAAACGGGAAAGTGGGAAATTACGCATGAAATTATCCGCTAGTTTTGATTTTGTTGGTTGGAATCATTGAAAACCTCAATTCAGTTCATGACGCAGTAGTATTTAGCTGAAAGATACGCAAAAAAATGAAACAGCGAGCCTATTATTTCAGTATTATTGGAATGGTAAAACGATAAAATGCACGAGAAATTAGCAGGTTTCTTTTTTACTCATTATAATCTCGTCATTCAACTACAAATGATTCTGAATACTGGAACGGCTAAAAAGACATTGGGGAGAATAGGAGATGGAAAACAAGGGTTAATTTTTTGGAGCATTAATAATATTCAACTGAAAAAACTGTGGACTCGGACTCTATAAATAGATTGGATTTATCGAGAAAAATATCTTCAACTACTAATGATTAAAAGAAAAAGGGCCAAGTTAGTATACTTCTAGAAAGATGGAGAAAGAAGCTTAAGGTATGATGTCATTAGGTCGGTGGAACTCTTGTGGAAGAAGGTAAGTAAAGCTCAAGTGAAATGAGTGGAATAGAGAGAGAGAGAGTAAATACGTTCGTGTGTATACCACTTACATGCCGAGACCCATCCACCCATTATGTGTCAGCCCGAATGAGAGAGTAGAGTTAATGGAGGCAAGTGATCAGGCATCAACATTACCGAATCATCATCAACAACGCGGTATATTACCGACTTTATAACATGGGCATGCATGCCTTGCCCCTATAAATGGAGTAAAGTTTCCTTAATTACTTCATCATCATTTTATCTACTTCATTTCATTTGATGCCTTTAAGAGATCTTTTCACTCACCTTCGTGGGAGTTCATATTCATATTTCATATTATAAGTTTAATAGCCATATATGGAGGCCGACCAAGTCATATAGTATGAAAGAAAAGCCGAGTTGGTGTGCGTCTTTGTACAATGTAGTATTAGTTGAAGTTGTGTATACCCGGCAAACATTTCGTACCTGCTGCATCCTTGGAAAGATAGTTTGTAGACTAGTTTTGTACAGCGTGCATGTTTTTTAAAATAAAGCTTTTATGTAATTTTTCGCTCCTGTCTCAACCACGGCTTTATTGCTCTCACCAAAATACGTAAAGGATTGCGGGTTTGTTGAAATAATGAGTAATGATTTTTGGTTCCTCCTGTCTGTACTTTTTGTTGCACTTCTGTCGATGCTCCTTGTTTCCATGATGACAGAATGACAGTTTTTCCTTGCAAAATTAAAATACATACACAAAAAGTGAACAGAGATGTTAAACATTTCTTCTATTTATGTATGTATACTCAATGAAATCAAAAATATTCTGTACATAAACTTAAACCTGTTTTTTCTAATCAACAGTTAAAACAACAATTATAAATTACAAGCATTGATAGTTTAGTGTAATTTCATGTTTCCATTTTGCCCCATTGGGTCCCATTTCTTTTTGCATATGAACAAAGTTAAATAAAAAGAAACCTTTAATGTTTAAACACTTACTTTCCATTCATTCCTTTTGACTGTACCTTCCGTGTCGCCAAATTTATTGCAGATAAAAAATATTGAAAGCTCCAACAACGCACATTATATTGTATCACCCATATCCCTCTGTCCTGTCAAGCTGATATGAATCTTGGTATAATAAAGCACACACATTACATACATGACTACCTATATATGATTTCTACGCCTTGTCCTTTGTGGGGTTGGACACCACGTCGGAACTTGGGAATTATGAATGCGTGAAATGGGTTTGGTTTCATGGGTTGCTTGGTTCGGTTGGTGGTGTTGGAAGTTTCTTGATTTCTCATTCTCACTTTCACAAAAGCAATACGATAAATTTGGAAAGGAATGAATGAACTGTCATAATTTCTCCTTCACACAATACCTACCTACTGCCTCCAAGCAGAGCACACACCTTTCTTAATGAACAAAATGCTATAATATTTACATTCTTCCATTCTTCTCGTTGCTGCTACCAGATCTACCATTGCCATTAATTTAGAGCTGGCTATAAATACACACACACACACGTATGACGTACTAATATTCATTAACATTTTTTTGTACTAAGAACTGTAATAATAACGATATATTTTTTAAATGAATAATTTCCTTTTCTTCGTGCATGTTTAGCTTTTATTTTCTGTTATCACATCATCAGTCGTCGCATGTCGTGTTGTACTTTATTTTTTTCCAAAAAGGAAATCAAGTAATATGGTAGTTTGGACTTTTGAAATTTGCAAAAGTTCCACGAAACAACACATACATAGACCAAAGACGGAAGAAAAGCAGTTCCTGTTCTTATTTTTGCCAGACAGGGAGTTAGAAGAACCGGTACTCGGTCGTTGGTACAAGAAAAGACTTGATTTAATTTATGGCAACTTCTGCCACACGTTCAAAATATACAACGTTACAATTCTACCAGCAGAAGCAACATTGGTATCTAACACATAATAATATGAGCATATATGTATAGTGAGCACACACACACACATTAATTTTCATTTCTACTTTCTTTGTTCTTTGTGTGATCTCATTCTCTTGAGTAAGAGCAAGCAGTTTATATTTAATGAACATGCGTATTGTTATGTGTGAAATGAGTGGAATTGCAATTTCATGGTTGACTCATAAGAGAAGGTACCAAAAAAATATTGTGCAATATTTTACCATTCCTTATTTTAAAGTATGCATGCTCAATGTTAAACATTAACATTTGTCAAGTCACACACTCTCTCTCTCTCTCTGTTTCCAACAAACACATTGCCATTTTGCGCTGCTGTACTATTATGTTATAGTAAGTTTATGGGCCGTTATGGTTTTTAACAAAGCCACAAAACAGAAAGTTGAAACAGTACGTTTGCACGTGGAATACCTATATTGTACCTATGCCCATAATATAAAGAGAGAGAGATAAACCTGGCTGTGAAAGCATAATATTGAATGTAATATGTAAAGTCGACGTTGGTTGTGACGCAAGTTATTATATGTTTTTGGTGTTTTGGAAGAGGGCACTTCTCCTTGTATGTTGTATATATATTCTCATGTAGTGTGGCGTGGCAGCTGTTTTTAATAAATTTTATTTATATCCTTTCGCGTAATTACCGGTTAGCACGCATATTATCACCTCGTAAAAAGTTTGCTTGAAACAACACCATAAACATATAAATAGTTGTGTGAGCTTCGCAGCGTAATAAACAGGAACCCAAACAAAAACACATGCAGAACATACACATACACAACTTGTGTAACAAACAAAGTCGGTAAAAAAAACGTTGATATCATGATTACATGAAAATGTGAACTTAAACTACAAAAGGCAATAATAATTGTGCATTATGTTCTTGTGGCAAACTAAAAACGATGATGTGTGATGAGTCACGTCGTTGTGGCGTTTAAAGTTTTAAGAAAGAAATGAGAACGGAAATTGTAGTTAAAAATAGAAATAATAATTTACATTTATGTTGTATCCCTATTTTTCTGCACAGAATAATGAATTACTCCATAAAAATGTCGCATATTTTTTGAAATTTTTATTTTACGCACTCTAATAATGACTTAGAGTTTTTTCCTTAACAGTCACAGTTTCTTCTTTTTAAACTGAGAAAAATTTCTGTGGGTAAAAGTGACATGGGTGTGTCCGTGGAGAAAGAAGTATAAGAGAAGTTAATGGAAAAAATATGTTTGTCTGTTTGCTTATTTTGCAGAAAGTAAAGTGGTACCGCGACACCATGATACTTGACACTGACGGTCGGCGTCTAATGGAAGAGAGAGGTTCGCGGCACTCGCTAATCATCCGCAAAGTCCAACACTCTGACTTTGGCAACTATTCCTGTGAAGCCTACAATAAGTTGGGACGCTCCTCGAAACACATCGAACTCTCAGGTAGATGGAGTGATGAAGAGACTAAACCCAAATCTTATATTCTTTTAAATTATTTACTGCGGTTGACTTTCACTCTTCATTAGAGTCGCTAATTAGGAACATCAAAGAAGCATTTTTTTTCAGTTTTAAAAATCCTTATTATACTTTATTCACAGGCAAACCAAACCGAGCAATTTTCCGCAGTGATCCCGTTGGACGGATGAGGGACTCTTTCAACATCACCTGGACGGTGGAAAGCTACTCGACAGTGGATGAGTATCGACTGTCCTATCGGAAAAAGCATGTCAATGAAACTCATGATTTGCCAGGGCCGTGGCTGGATGTGTTATTACCTACCGCTCCCAGCGAAACGTCTAGCTATTATGAGAGGAACTCAGTGGCAAGAAGCATTGCAGCAGTGCAATCATCAGTGATTCATTGGAAATCGTACCACATCCGGAATCTGGATCCCGGGGTCATTTATGAGGCCAAAGTGACAGCACGAAATAAATATGGATGGGGACAACCATCCGATCTCTTTCAATTTAACACCAGGAGCTCAGGTAAAGTGAAACTAAAGTTTTCTTCCTGCTAACTTTCACTCTTGCAATCAATAACTATCTTTTACACCTTCTTCTCTTCTAATCAACTTTGATGGCTTTTTCTCTTATAACATTTTGTAGTGGCTGATTGATTATATAAGTAAAAGCTTTATTATAAGAAAAATATGGCATGAAAATACATTTTTTGGTTGTTTGTTGAACACAGAGCATTACCCGTATGAATCATCTCCACAACATGACGTTTTAGCAGGTCAGTATACAAAAAATAATGAAACCCAAACCATAATCATTTTTAAAACAATATAAACCCAACGTAGGTACCTATATAAGCACTGCTTACACAATACACATACATATATACCTACATAGTAATCTTGAACATTAAATCCCAAAGTACCCTAGAGACAATGGTACTTGAAAATGGAAGATTGAACTAAACACTTAAATTTGTGTGATGCGAATGTGTCAGTTTTTTTTATAGACGTTCGGTAGTTTTTGAAATGTTTGCTTTTTGCGTGCGTGTGTGTATGTATGTGTGGGAAGGATGGTTTCCTAAATTATATTACTATATACTCTCTTTATATTTATACTTTTATTCTTTTGGGATTGGGATAAGGAAAGCAATTTCTTTATGTGATACTGGTTGTATTATATGATATGTTTTATGATGAATGATGATCTCACCAAGTCATTCTGCTTTTTGTTTGCAGAGCCTGAAGTTCGTGATATGAGAATCACTTCACCCGCATCTTTCGCTTGTTCAGTCCATCCGTCATCCTTATCGATAGTGATCCCTCTTCTAAGTCTTGTCATCTACGCTGCTGCGATCGCTTCGGGTGGAAGCGTGCTCCTCCTTCCATCAGATCCAGTAACCAACTCCTCTACCAACACAAGCACTGCTACTACTTCATCAAGCTCCAAAGGAGAACAGCAAACTACCACCACTTATGCAAGAAATAAAGGTGGAAATAAGAAAGCATCATCCTCGTCAGCTAGCACGACTACGACGTCCAATTCATCATCATCAACATCATCGCATCTTCTTCTCATGCGAAGTTGTTGCTACCCACATCGTCATTCCCTCCCAATAATCCCCTCTACTCCCCAACACCAAATTATGTAATTATTATTATTTAAAAAAAACAAGATATTACAATATTATATTTGTATTTGTAAGTATACAAGAAAATCTCTGCGTACATGATATTTTATTCATCCAGTTTTTACTCTGCGTGTACATAATATGCAATGATCTTAGAGATGTACTATAGACTCATATATTATTATTATTAATGTACTTGTTACAAAGATTTTATTTAAAAATTGTATACGTACTGAAATTTACACTTTCCACCTTTTACCCGTAGACTTTATAATTATAATCTAGTTAAAGTTGTATGATTATAATATGAATGTTAAAGATGGGGTGGTGTGTGTTGCGGTATATCGTCTTGTCGTTGTCATGGAGCAACTATTTAAAAAAAAAGTGACATGTAAACTGGATTCGCATAAAATGATGTACAATTAAATTGTCAATATCACCATCAACATCGCCGCTCTGAGCTTCTTCATCTCATCTCTGTCTTCGCAAATATTGTACATAAAATGTGTGTACCATATTAATTAATAAGTTGTTTTGAGTGAAATACCTAAGTACATAAATAAAATGTTATAAATGGATTTAAAAAAGGAATTGCTGATGATGATCGATCTGAAAAATTGTACATACATAAACTGATATTTCTTTAAATAGACAACCTTGCAAGTTCTCTTAATGTTTAACTAATGTATTGATCCTTTTAAGAATCTTAAATTAAGATATGTAATGCATGAATAATAATTTCTACGACTATTTAGCAACCATTATGATTATGCATTTAACTATTTAAAGGTTTGAAAATAAAAGCAATATTACGTATAGTCCATGTAAAATTACAAACTATAGCTAAATTGTTTTATTGTAAAAACATAATATATGCACTGATAAATATAACTATTTAAAGGTTTAAAAATAAAAGCAATATTACGTATAGTCCATGTAAAATTACAAACTATAGCTAAATTGTTTTATTGTAAAAACATAATATATGCACTGATAAATCGTGCATAGCGCGTTAGGTACAAATTGCATTTAATAATAAATATTTAAAAGTGTAAAAGATTTTATACGAATAAAGGTGTATGTGATGCTAAATGCTAATTGTGCACGTTTAGATGTAAAATGCGTGTGTGGAATTAGAACGAATGGCTGGATTTCTTGTTTTTCAAAAAACATTAAGAAACTAATTTTTGAAAATTATTTTGCTTTAAATGAATGATTGCATGTAGTTATATATATTTATTATAAAGTATTAACTAATTATTTAGGCAAATACTTTGACAAGTTGGTTGATTAAATTTATTTCTGAATTCAGCACAAATTTCAGCTGAAGCAAGGTTGAATGTCTGTTAATTACTCTGCTTTATTAAGTTAGCTATATAAAAAATATATCTTATTGTAATTTTAAGTTAAGAAAAATAGGAATAAGTGATTAATAAGACTTGAATAATAAATTGTTGTAAATAATGTACATTAGTTAACATATATGCAATGTTTTAGAATAGGTAGGTAGGTATATATTAATCAGGGACAACAAATTAAAATCTGTTTTAATTATTGCAGATGTAAATACATATGTGTGTATGTGTGAGTGTATGAAAATAAATGATATTGGGATTACTGGGTTACTTTTATTTAGAAAATTATAAAGAATTTAAAACGTCCTGTCTTGTCTCTAGTTAATCTATTAGCTTGAAAATAAGGTATACGATAGCAATGAAATAAACAAACTGAAACTAGAGTCTAGATTAAAAACTTACAATTAGATTCGGTGTAGTAAAAGTTAAATAGAGAGTTATGAAGTTAATTTAGTATAGAGATATCTACAATTTACAAAAAAAAGTATGTGTGTTGAATGATGTGGTGTTTTATGATGATGAACCAAAGATTTTTTTGTGCTCCCAGTCGCTTTGATATTATATATATTTATGTATAATATACATAAATACATAAAAATATATGATGTGGCGTTTTATGATGATGAACCAAAGATTTTTTTGTGCTCCCAGTCGCTTTGATATTATATATATTTATGTATAATATACATAAATACATAAAAATATACATCTTATATATATATTACATATTATCTATACCTATCTTATATATATAATTTAATTATTGCTCCTTTCCAGTTACGTTAAATTAAATGCTAGAATATAAAAGGTACCATAAACATGATAAATGTACAAGCCTGAAAAGCATTAACCACTGCAATTAAGTTTAGCATTGGAGATTAGCAAGGTAGGTTGTAGTGGGGCAATGTGAAACTATATAATATATTCTCATTATCACTTTTTTTTAGTGCTTTGCTTTTGGAATCCAATTTTAATAAAAAAAAATTACATGATACACCTGTATTTTTTTCACGTCTACCGCCATATGCAACACAAAAAATATCTCTTATCAATTAATTACATCTCTCGTAAGTAACATCAATGTATTTTAGTAAGAATGAATTTAAAATGATATATATTTCGGATATAACTTGAGTGTACAAGAAAAGTGACGGAGGATTAAAAGCTAAAGTAATATGCTGCTAAATGTAATAATATCCGAAAATTTTACTCAAGCGAAAATCGGTTGAAGGGTTGAGTAAACCTATTTTACTTGAATGCGTTGTTTGTTGATGCTGCAGTCATGTATACAAAAACCGTAAAATATTACTTACTTTAAAATGTACAAAAAATAATAAATACCTAGTTAACAAATAAAGTATGATATTATTGCTATAGCGTACTACGTAGGTAAGTAATTTTATGGTATTATAATATGATGTGTAATACTTAGCAAATACTGCAATAAATAAAGATGATTTAATAATAAAAAATATGAGTTTTTGTCTTTCGTTATTGAACATTTTTATTTCAATTTAATCTTGCCACAATATCTGAACAAGTTTTGGAAAAATTGGTCCCAACAGTTTCAATGAAAAATCTTTTGAAATAAAACGTAATCATGATTCATTTCGGTATGTTTCATGCACTTGTGTTGTTACTCGATTTCTCCCCGGTAGACGACAATGTTCTTCTCAGTCTCCCAGATTTTTACCTCATAGAGCAAGCTGGGGTCAGCCATGTGGAGCTTCAACTGGTCCCAGGCAAAAACCGCTACATTCTCCGTTGTGGTCACGATTTTAGAGTTGGCAAAGAATGGGACATCTTTATCAATGCTTTTGTGGTCCATGGTTTGCATAATGGCTTTGTCCATAATTACTTTGAGATCTGAGATGTTCATGACCATTCCGGTGACTGGATCCACGCGGCCACGAACTGTCACTTCCACTGTACATCATCAGAACAAAAAATGCATACGCAAGTTTCATTACTACTCGCTTGAAATTTTGTGTGTACATGTATGTATGTACATTCGGCAGAATATTATGCTACGTCATTTTTAAGGTGCACCCGTGCTTACAATCACTAGCTAGACAAAAAAGTGGACTAGGATTTGTGCCTACCTAAGATACTATAGCACCACATTCCAGCAAGTTTAATTTTCATGGGTTACATAACAAAAATTGGACAAACCGGTTTTCAAAAATGCGTGCATGAAGGGATCTATCTATAAGGTGTCCTTGTACTCACCTGACTAGGTTACCTATGATTATGTAATATTGAATAGAACGAATAAAAAATATTTCAAGATTGTTCTACTGAGATCAGGTTTATCTCTAGATATTTTTTACCAGAAGGATCCCCTGGACATTAGCTCAGTGAACAGTTTCTCTAACAAGCATATTATGCAATACCTTTGTAATTTTTTGTCAAAAGCCACAATTACACAAAGGTACAACATTTCAAGAAGATTTTATAGGAATAATTGAATGTAAATTTTATGACTTACCCACGNGTTTCTCTAACAAGCATATTATGCAATACCTTTGTAATTTTTTGTCAAAAGCCACAATTACACAAAGGTACAACATTTCAAGAAGATTTTATAGGAATAATTGAATGTAAATTTTATGACTTACCCACGTAATTGTGACCATGCCCATTTGGATTAGCACATTTGGAGTATATCTCGTAATTGTCCTTTTCGGGGAGTTGTTCACTGGAAATTAAGTAGTAAAATTAAAGATAATGTTGCAAAACATGCACGTTTGAATCACCCAACATAAATTTTTTTTTTTAAACTTCTTTTTACCTGTAAAGACGATGACAAGCGCTAAAGCACTCCCGACGAGTCAAATAAGCAACTGCTCTTGCAGACATGACGAGTTATGTAAAAACTACAAAAAAATATGATTAAAATAAAGAAAGGACAATTAATTAACAATGTAGCACAGTTGGAAATATTTTTGTAAAATATGTGAAATAATATATTTATAATGCACAAGCACAAATCTTAGCACACACAGGTGGTAGATCTAGAATATGCGTGCACATGAGAGAATCCTTATAAGTGTATATGAAAAAAAATATTGATCGGCAACTTGGAGTCTGTGCACTTATATTGCTTCTTTCCCGGATTCTTTCTTACATTTACTACACAGTTTCTGTTCTTGGAACAATAAAATTACAGGGATGATTAACCAATGCGTGTGCTAAATTTTGTTCGCCTTGATAAAGCAATGAGTGTTATTTTTAATTGGTCGAGCGGGGCAAATTGCGACTTACAATATTGTACTGATGCAACTTTAATCAGCAGAAATACCCTGTTCAGTTACTGATTGAGATCAGTTTATTTAAATTGATGTGCAGGTGTTAAAACTTTGTCTGCGTTGAACACATGATTTTAATTTTGCTCTGTCCAGGACTGAAGAAAAATGATGAGTGAACCTGGATTGCTTGCATGTAGCCTTTTTAAAAGGTACGGTACCTACCATTAGTAGTGCATACTATTGTCAAGTCGACGGATAGCATGAAAAGGTTTCATTGAAAACCAGTTAATCCACCCAAATACACATTTGACTCTGCATGAATTGATGGACTTGACGTTCATGGACATTCTCACAATATGAATGAATATGATATATGCAAACATCATATATACATGATAAGAATTTAAGAATTACAATATTTACAAAAGAAATATTAGGGAAGTGATGAAACTTTATCACATTTTTATTCTCTTCATCAGCATACACTTTTTGGTACATGAAAAGAAGCATGTAGTATGAGACGAATGGAACTAACTTAAACAGCACTGATTCGATTAACAATTTGTATGCTACCAAAAAATGTAAATAGGTACTTCACTTTATCATCGTAGTTCATATTTCACAGAGCTTTAGTTTAAAATGAAGAATCTTTATAAGATATACATATATAGCAAGTCAATTTGATTGGTGATGTTTGATGACATTATTTTTTTCAACATTATAAAAATATGTTTAAGTAGAAAATATCAAAATGAGCGTTTTTAACAGTGTTTAAAAATTCATGTGAAGAGCGGAATAAAAATTGAGTAATTCATAAGGAAATTGTTATCTAAACACTGCATGCAAATGCAAATATGAAACACCTACTTGCACATGCATAACAATCTTGTGCACATGCATGTTTTTAATATGGTGGTTTGTTTTGATGTGCCTCAGGACATCTGTTTACCGCGGCAGATATGGCTTTCTTTGGTCTACATCTGATTCATCTGCTGTAAATGCAATGTTTATTTCTTTTTACATTACAACTTTACCTATAGTGTAGTTTCCTGATAATGCATTGAGAAACTCGAGGTTCATTGTTTTGTGCATATTTTTCATAAATTAATCAAATTCAAGTCAAGTAGTTAAAATGGAGAATAATAGCTAGTTTACCAACCCATTTTGCAAGGAAGCAATCAACTTTATATTTTGTCTTGACGACAAGTGTCATAGTCATAGTTCATTTGCACCATAACCGTAGGTCGACACTGACACGACGACATTGAATGATGGCATGAAATTTACAAGATGAATCGGGTTATTAAAAGAAGCCCTGGGAGGCCATGGGGTAGCAAATCCAAGAATAAGGTTACTGCCAACTCTTACAAAAGGTCATTTACTGCCGCTGCCAAGAAAGTTGTCGGAAAATCGACTAATAAACCCCCAGGAAGGTGGTACGTTAACAAACCGAAGAAAGTTTGTCTACTTTGTTTGTGCCAATATACTGAAAACTTGTACACGTCAGATAATTCTTCAGGAGAAGATGAGGATTGTGATGATGACATCGTATTGATGAATGGGCTGGACTCCTGCAATGACCCGCGGGATCCCCTTTCTGAGGATACACATCCGCTAGAAAAAAGTGATCGTAAAGATAAGGCGTTGAGTACTTTAACAAAACAGGATGGTGTTAAAATTCCTCAGAAGAAAAAGCCAAGTCTTTATATAAGGTTTTTAACAATTATAAGTAGACATGTACAAGTACAAACGAAAAGATTTAAGGATTCTGCAGTGAGAAATCAACTGGCTAACCCGTTTTGTGAGAAATGTACAAGCACAATTAAACATTTGTGCAAGGTTTATAACGAATTTCAAGTTGCTAAATTAGGACTGCAATGGAAGCTGAAACAAATCAGTGACTTGATTAAAGTGTCTAAAGATAGCGTTTCGTGGAAGTTGCATGTCACGCTACAGAAGTCATTATCCACGCAGTTAAGGGTGGTTAGTGCGCGTTCTGTGGATGTCTTTAGGAAACAAGTTTCGATAAGATGTAAGTACAAGTCAGACGTGACCTAACACCTAAATAAAAGTTGTGTGATGAATCTAAAATTACTATATTTTTATCTATAGGTTTATCTAAAAGTGCTACTGGTAAACACGTGCCTGTAGTCCTGCTGAATAAACACGCATGTATCAACGCAGGTATGATTAGAAAAAAATGCTTTATTTTGTTATAATTACGAGGGTTTTTGTTATTTATTTTGTTTTGTATTTACAGTAAAAGCCAACTGGAGATGGCAAGTCGCATACGACCAAATGAAGTACTATCTTCAGGCATTAATTGTCGTCTTTGCGTTAGCCGTTCCACCCAAGGATCCTCCACCAAGAAAAATATTTTCTATTGCAGGTCCAAAAAGTAAAACTAAGAAAGTATGCTTTAGTGATGAAAAACAAAGGAAGATTAAGATGGAAGGTGGTTCCTCCATTGAAGCAAAAAAAGAAAATGTACCCCCAAGAGTAAAGAAGGAATCTGGTCAAGATGGGGAAGAATGTGGCGGAGACGATGATGATCACTTTGGGGGTGGAGATTATAGTCCACCGGGGTCTGGGCCTACGTCTCCAATAGGAGGAGCAAATGACGAGGGGGGAGTGGACGAAGAGGATAATAAGAATGGAGATGATTCGGATTGGTCGTGAGTGCAAAAAATTAGAACTTTATAGTTATTTTTATGTACTATATTGATTTGAATGACTTTTCAACTGTTCTAATTTTAGAGCTAATGAAGCAGCCAGCGGCAACGACTCAGATGTCGACTTTACCGTTAGTGCCAATACCACCCGTCGTTGGAACCTCCGACGTCGATGCACCAGATCAAAATCACAGGGAGGGGACGACGCAGGAAACGGTAGCGACACTGAATACGTTCCTGGACAGTTGCCTCCCCTTCGTAGCTCAAAAAAACGATCCGATGTTCCAGAATCTGAGAAAAAATTTGCTTGCAATTTATGTAGTCAGAGATTTGGACAGGACCGTTACTTGAAAAGCCATTTAAGCCAGGCTCATGGCTTTTTTATGCAATACAACTGCCCAAAATGTCCCAACCTTCGATTTAGAAGAAAAATGGATCTCGATCTTCATAGGAAAAAGGCTCATAGACCAGAGAACTACAAGAACACCATGCGGCACTTAGGTCGCCCGACAGCATGTACAGAATGTGAAAAGATCTTCCCCTCAAAGATTAAAATGATAATTCATCGCAAGCAAACACACAAGCTGATGACGACCATATACACGTGTGAGAAATGCGGAAAAGTGGTCCGAGGCAAGACACGGATGGCATTTCACATGAAAACTCATGATCGCCCTGATAAGCCCTTCAAATGCACCAAGTGTCCCCGTAGCTTTGGAACAGACGATGGTCTCAAGGTTCACGCGAGGATTCACGAAGATCGACCGGACTGGGTTCCTTGGGTCCGAGATAAAAAGAAAAAAACAACTGTAGTCCCCAGAGAAGGCATTTTCAAATGTGACGTTCCTGATTGCAACAAGACATTTTATAAAAGATCTAATCTGACTATACACAAGTCCTTGCACGAAAAACACTTTAAATGTAGCGCATGCAACGTTATCGTAACTTCACCCAGGGATTTTCGAAAGCATCTTATGGAAACCCATGAAACTGAACAGAAGAATTTCTTTTGTTTGTATTGTGATAAAGCGTACACTTTGGATGAAACCTATAATCTGCATCGGAAAATTGCTCATCCAACCAAATCTACAATATCTTGTGACGTTGATTACTGCGAGGAACTGTTTGAGAACACGGAACAACTCCGTCAGCATTTGAAAACCATGCATCTGCCTCCTGACGTAGAGGAAACAAAAGTGGATGTCAAGTTTACCGATATTTATGGGAGTAGTGGGGAGCTTAAAAAGCAGCCAGTTAAAGAGGAGGCATCTGCTACGGAAGGTGTGGCCCCTCCTACTTTGGAGCCTACACCGCCTATTATAAATGGATCATTGGCACCTGCAGATAAAGGGCAACAAGACAATAAGAAGACTGATGGAGGGGACAACATTTTTGAGGACTTATTGCTGCTAACCCCTGCTGACAAGAAGAAACCCAAGAAAGATCCTGATAGTGAAGGTATTTCCACCGCACCTGACCCAGCTCGATTATACACCTGTGGTCGTTGTGACTGGTCTTTTAGTAAAAAAATCCACTTTTCCCTGCATCTAATTCTCCACACCCCGCGTGACGAGCGACGAATGTACCAGTGCGAACTCTGTGACAAGACGTTCTCCATAGTCGACTCTTTACAGACGCATATGAACAGAATCCACGGTCCCCGGATAAAGCCATACCTGTGTCTTGTTTGCGGAGTGCGCTTTCACCGCAAAGAAAGCTTTATTCCCCACATGCGCGTTCACAAAGACAAAGAAACTTCCGACACCTTTAAATGTGACCGAGAACAATGCGAGAAAGTATTTCAAGACAGTGTCAATCTTCAGAAGCACGTCAGAATGGCACATGAGATAGAACGCTATGTTAGGAAATGCGACGTCTGTAGCGAAAAGTTCCGAAATAAAATGGCCATGTTGGCTCACAAAGTGGAAGCTCACGGTATGGAAAAGCCACACAAGTGCCAAGCAGAAGGCTGTGAAAAGGGATACTTTACAATGAATGAGTTGAATAATCACGTTGTTTGTCATGCAGAGCCCACATTTCAGTGCAGTATGTGTCCCAAGAAGTTTAAAAGAAGATGCAATCTTGATGATCACTATTTGGTTCATAAACAAATAAAAAATCACTTTTGTGAGTATTGTGGAAAGGCTTTCGTAAAAAAGTCGTCGCTCTCACTTCACTTGGATATTCACAGAGGAATCAAAAAGTATAAGTGTGAGCACTGCGACAAAGCGTTTTGTCGCAAATTTGCGAGGGATTGCCATGTGAGAGTACATACCGGGGAGAGGCCCTTCAAGTGTGAAATTTGTAGCCAAGACTTTGCTCAGTACTCTTCGCTGAAAGCCCACGTGAGGGCACATGAAAAGTTGAATAATGATAAAGTGAAGAGGGTTCCATTTCAGAAAAGTATAGGGATTGGCAGGCCATTAAAATCGAGGAAAAAGAAAAAGGCTGAGGGTGGTGATACTAGAGGGGATAGTACTGCTAGTAATCAAGAGGAATATGTTCCAAACATGCCAACTTCATCTGGGATTTTACATGAGGCGATGAAGGCGGCGTTTGATGAAATTAATATGGATTTGGAGAGTGATGGAACGATAAAGCAGGATGGAGTTACAGAAGTTCAGGTGATACAACATCAAAGTTACAATGTTGGGGGTGGTGGTGGTGCAGGTGCACCCAACGTGATCGACGTGGCAAATGCTGTAAGTGCTGTAGCCGCCTTGGAACAAATTGAACCTAAAGATGAAGATAAAAGTAGTGAGGATGAGGAGGAAATTCCTGTGAAAAAGAGGAGAGGAAGGAAACCCAAGCCTAAAGCTGCCAAACAGCTCTCATGTGGATTTTGTGGGAAGACTTTCCAAAGAGAGAACTTTTATAACATGCATGTTGAGAGGCATATGAGGGATGTGGAGGCAGAAACGATACACAGCGGAGGAGATGCTAGTCAACAAAGTCACCATAGTAGCGTGAGCGTAATGGATGATGGAAGTCATCACAGTCTTCAACAAGTTTTCCATGAAGATCCTCAATCTATGCTGAGAAGAAAGTCATTGGCTTTCGAACAGTCACCTGTGATGATGAATAGTCCCCCTGTAAATGTTCATCCAGTACCTCATAATCAAATCCCAACTCCTCCTCCTCCACCAGTATCCCACCAACCACTCTTACTCCAGCCAAAAAAGAGGGGAAGACCTCCGAAACAAAATACTACTCCAGGAAGTCGACTTGCTAGAATAGTTGAAGATGTTCTTGAAGCAGCAACGAATCGGCCCGGATCAGTGGTCGCCCATCAGCAACATCAACAGACTCAGCATTATTCTCATCAACCACCACAACAGCAACTAAACATCCCTCAAGTGCACCATAGCCAGTCACCACACAGCAGCATTGTGCATTCTGAAAGTGAAAGAAGTACACCAACAGGCTCTCCGGCTCCAATACAACAACAGCAACAACATCATCTACAGCACACGCAACAACAACAACAACATCAAACTGTTGCAACTACATCTGCCTCTTCTGTGTCGTCCTTGCCATTCACTTCTTCAACTGCTTCATTCTTAAGTCCCTTTTTATTTTCAAATCCATACTTGATTCCAAGAGGTTCGGATCAGCAACAACAGGATCCAATGTTTGCAGGTTTTCCACATCGACAACAACCGCAGCAAAATGTATTCCCTCCACAGACTTTGCATCCACCACAACCACAGACTAATGTCTCTGTGAATTATCCGCAACAGCAATTCCACCAGCCACCAATTCTCGCGCCCTCGGCATCGCAAACTCAAGGCTCTGCCAGAACTATGCCTCAAGACTTATCAAAAAATAACTATACCATGTTTTATAATAATCAACGTTAAAAAATATTTTGTCATGTGTCTAGCAACTACAAATTAAATTGACTATGACTATTATTATGCGTTTTTGCTCTGCGTACCAAACTTTGTATACATTATGCATTGTTGTACAACAATCTGTATAAACAAAAAAAAAAGTTTGCAATAAAGAATTTACAAATTTTCTAAAAATGGCCATTATCTGTATTTACTACTTTCTTTTTATGCTTAATTAATTGCATAAAACGTTAACTCTTTCCTTATACACTTTATACAGTATACACACTTAAGTTAATTGCATATTGGTATATATACCCTTATTATTATAACAACAGATAAGTACACAACGTAAACATTTGAATGGATGATTGAACTTTGAATTAACAAACAATTACGCAAGTTGATTGTTCGCACTACTGACAGCTTGAACAAATGTTCAAGTTTAATAAATGCTAAATAATTCGATATTTTCTTTACTAACAAAACCAAATCGTCATCACAAGAGTTGATTTTTTAATAATTCAAATCTGATTTGATGAACAAAAAATGTATTATTATAGCTCGACGACTAGATTTCTTTAAAGAGAAAATTAAAAGTTGATTGGCTTGCCAAAGTATGCGGCCAAATTGGCTTCTCTGAGGGCTTCGGAGCAGGTCTATAAAAATAAATATTGGTTAAGTTATAACTATGGCATCATTATGGAACTAGTATTTATACATTATTTATTTGCTAATGCAACACTTACAGGATGGGCGTGACAAACTCGGGCAACATCTTCACAAGATGCACCATATTCCATGGCCAACGCAGCCTCGTTGATCATTTCACCACCACCCTAACAGAAATATTTTTGTAGTGTGCATTGCATGATGATGATTCACATTCACAAGGAGAGTTACATATACTTGAATTTGACTATTTATGAGTAAATTAATTTCTTACGGGTCCAATTATGTGACATCCTAACAGTCTGTCAGTGTTCTTGTCTCCTAAAACTTTCACCAAGCCGTCAGTGTCATTGTTGGTCTTAGCACGGCTGTTGGCGGCAAATGGGAATTTTCCGATCCGATATTCGACACCCTGCATTTATATTAGCATAAATTAATTAATACCACCACACTTCAAAGATCCCCATTCCAACAAATCAAATTTAATGATATTCAATGAAAACGTGCACTTACCGCACTCTTAAGGTCTTCTTCGGTTTTTCCTACCCATGCTACCTCGGGATGTGTGTATATGACAGATGGAACACAGTTGTAGTCAATGTGAACAGGCATACCTGTCATGCCTTCTACACAAACGATTCCTTCGTCTTCCGCCTTGTGTGCCAACATAGGTCCGTGGATACAATCACCAATGGCAAAAACGCTGTGTAAATGAACGAATAGGTAACAATTAGACAATGTAATTATTTTGGGTCATTGTGAATTTCGAGTAGTACGTACCTGGGAACTACAGTTTGAAACCTATCGTTTACTGGAATACGTCCTTTTTCGTCTTTGGTAATACCCAGTTCGTCCAGTCCAAGATTTTCGGTGTAAGGCCTTCGGCCAACGCATACAAGTAAAACTTCACAGTCAATCTGAGATGCGTGAAATATAAAAGGTTTTTAGTAAAATAAAGACTAATCATATCAATAAGTTTATATTTATTTCACACTTACGTCTTCTTTTTTGCTGGGATCCTTTACATCCTCAACGCTAACCAACACTCGACCACTTTCTTTTCTTGCACCAGTTACTTTTGTTCCAAGCTTGAACTTAAGTCCTTGCTTTGTCAATATTCTTTGGAAATTTTTCGCGATTTCACCGTCAATACCTTGGCCGCCAATAGCACCCATAAACTCTACGGCAGTGACTTTAGAGCCAAGTCGTGCCCATACTGAACCCTATACGTCGAAGCCAGATTTTATCGAATTAAACTTTCAACTTCAGCCTTCCAAAAAAGAAAGAAACTCTAAAAAAAATAATTTTTGCGTACCAATTCAAGTCCAATTACGCCTGCACCAATAACGATCATGGAGTCAGGAACTTTTGAAAGTGAAAGGGCGCCAGTTGATGAGACAATTTGTTGTTCATCGATCTGAAGAATCATAACAGATTTATGCATACAAAGATCAATTAAAGTTCTAGAATCAAAAAAACAAACAAAACAGTTAATGCTTACCTCGATTCCTGGAAAGGGCGTCACTTCGGAACCAGTCGCGATAAGAATATTTTTGGTGTTAACCTTTTCTGAGGATCCATCTTCTTTAAGTACTGTTACTTCATTAGGGCCAGTGATTTTCCCGTGGCCATCCAGCCGTGTAACATTATTTTTTTTAAATAATTGGGCGATTCCACCGGTTAGGGCTTTAACTGCACCTTCTTTTGCACCCATCATGGCTTGAAGATCTAGTCCTACATTGTCGACTACAGAGGCAACCAAAATTAATAATAAAAAATTTCGCAAGTCACATAATTTAACAAATATGCAAATTGGTGATCTCTTTGCGTATCATACCTATAATTCCTCTACTTTTGAAATCATGTTGAGCCATATGATAGTAATGGGAATTATTAAGAAGGGCCTTTGAAGGGATGCATCCTACATTGAGACATGTGCCACCAAGAGTTGCTCTCTTTTCTATGCTTGCAGCCTGTAAGATGTATTAAAAAACAGAAAATAGAATTGAGTCAGATTTAGAACCATTTTCATTTTTTTCATTTTTTTCATTCATATGTGATTATATATATATTTAATTTTTTTACTTACTTTCATTCCTAATTGGGCAGCTTTAATGGCAGCAACGTATCCACCTAACAAAATAAAAGAACTAAAATTGAAGTATGATATCCCATCACTCATCTTAATAAGTATCAAGCGAACAAGCAAAGAACTAACTTAATTCCCTTTTTTTTTAAATTCCTTCCTAGGGAGCCCCGGAAAATATATAGACTAACTAATTCAAGTCCAATTAATTATAACATACCTGGTCCTGAACCAATTACAACCAAGTCCGCATCCTGGCTTGAACTCATGGAGCGTTTGGACATAATTGTGGCTCCAGCACATGATGGCTGTGTAATGGAGATTCTTTTACTAAGGCGCAGGGTGCCGGAAGGCAACCTAGTCCAAACGGTAGCCTGCATTTTTTTCAAAATTTAATTTTCTATTTTTGTAAACGATATATTGTATTAAAGTTCCTTTCACACTGATGATAATATTCCACTATTAATATTTTTAAACTGATAGAGTGAAACTCAGCTGGATGGAACTCGCGGATCAGGAGGTGCAGGTGGACTGCTGCTGTTGTTATGTAAAAGTATATATGAAGCAGCAAATGAATGTATGGATAGGTATGCATGCACTAATGTACACGGCTTGAGCAGAGCACACACATGATATGTGCATTGATATCACGTCACGCACGACCGACTGCCCTTGATGCCGAATGGCGAGCAAATAGATGGGATTAAGTTCCTAAAATGAAATGATGACTTCCTATAAATGATTTTATGCAACCGGCATTTGAACATGACTCGGCTCGGATGTAATCTAATTGTAATAAAGTTAACATTTATAAAATAAGCAGTAGTAGTTAGTACGAAGTTTTTCTAGTACCAGAAACAGATTCTCGTCTATTCTGCCAAATTGGACTTTCAAGCCAATTGGCTCGGATGTTATTGTAATAATGAATAATGAAAGTCGACTGAGAGAGAGTGACAGTGACGACTAGTCAAAATGATATGATGAAAGTGTATAAATATAATAATAATTCTGCATATTTTAACATCAATTTAGAGAACTTCAAAATTGAAAAACGATGTATTTTATGAAATGTATATTACACACATTGTCAATGATCGGCACTTACTCAACTTACAATTTGTATTGTAAACTAATTCTTTCTATATAAATATATAATATAAATTAACAGAAAACTGGTATATTTTTGTGAAGATTTAATTTAACTATTCCGAACTAATTGATGGCACAGATGCTGCTGAGGAAGCCAATTTTTTCTTTGTTTCACTTGGATGTACAATGTCATCAGAATTAATTTGTATCTGGGGACGATCTAATTTTAACATATCATCATTCTCCAAGCACTCCCAAAGTTTAGGTATCCTCTCGCTGAAAACGTCGCTTCCTGATTTTCTTGCCTTAATCCAAGCTTCATCGGGTGTCAGTTTTTCCATTTCACTGGGTTCTAATGGATTACCATCTTGGTCTAATTTATTTGCCCTGTGATGGCAAAATTAATCATCAAATCAATCCCAATTCTTATGATTTTTTTTTATTGTTCAATCAATTTGTTTTTATTAAAATGATATACTTACTCAAAATCATTCATAATTTTTCTCCGGTAAACCACATCAAAGAGATCTTGAGCTGTGAATTCTGACTGGTAAATGTCTGCTGCTCTATATGATACATATGGCTTCAACTATATGGAAATTAAACACGAACAATTAAGTTTGTGTTTTTTTGCAATATAGAATTTACTACTTAAAGTAAAATACAGTACATGATAAATGAAATTACTTGACAATCTGTTAGATCTGGAACAACTATTTCAGGAACCATCTCAGGAACCTTGTGGTAAACACCATCATACTTGAATCCCGACTCTTTTACCTCGGCTGTTAAAATAAAATTGTTCATTAAACTTGACATTTAAAGTCATACATATAAAGTGTAAAACCCATAATACATACACACACATAAAGTGTTTTAAATTTCATAATATTTTGGACTGCAAGAAACTTACAATAAATGGGCGCAAAGTGGTCAAATTTTCCTTGAGCCTGATCTCGGCGGAATAATTTTGTCCCACGTTTATTTCCTAGCCAGAATTTTCGAATGTTTTTCTTGCCCATCAGACTCGCCGAAACGGAAATGTTGCGTTGTTGAACGCTGTAGTTAAATAACGAGGATCCTGGAATAAACCACAAACACAATTAAAGTCCACAAATTATAATTTATTTCAATACTCCTTTTCATTTATACAATACGATAAATTAGCGTAAAAATTAGTGTAATAAATCTACTACCTCACCTAGTAAGGGTCCTCTAGTATTTCTAGAAAGCCCGAAAATGCAGGACATTTTTTTGAACCTTTAAATGAAAAATTAAACTAATACTAATAGCCAAACACCAGCAGCAGCAGCAGAAGCAGATTTATTAAAGGAATCCAAATTTTGGATTCCAAAACACATTGAATATAACCAACAATCTGTTTCCCACCTTGTTCTCATGTTTCCCCAATTTGTTATATGGTTTCTTTGTTGCATAAAATGTGACATTTGCAGCAGCAGCGATGCATCATGATGTATGAAATTAATTTCTACATAACAACTAAAATATTGACAATTATTATGTGTCACTAACTTTTGTAAACGCCACTGTTTCTATCAATAAAATTATTATAATTGTTGTGAAAATGAATTTAATCAAAACTTTCAATAAAGAATATCATATTTGTTTCCCTTTTCTTGACATATAAATTATTGTGATTCGGAGATAACGTTTTGATGATACAAATATGAAGAGCTGATGTGATAAACTTGTTCTCCTTCTCCTTTCAGTTCTTCCTCGTTTTGTTTTAATGGCTTTTCAGCGATGTCAGGGGACATCTTCCATTTTTACTGTGTTTCATAAGCTTTGGCTGCTCATCTGGAAGAATATGTTGTTGCGAAGGAGGCATTACATTGTAAGCACTCTTGAGGTTTTGCTGCCAACGATTTGTGCAGGCATTATCGTAAGTTGGGATTTTACCATATAAAATATATAAATTTTGATGTTTTTGCATATTTAAATATTTTTTTAAACTATTTCTATTTACACCTAGGCTTACAGTCACGGGGAGCTATTCACTTCGACAGAACAAGATGATGGTTTACTGACGGCGACGACTGGTTTGATTGGTACCTCCGGTAGTGGATCAACCCTCAGACCGGTGAAGGAAAAAACGTATGAAGTCATTACCGAAGATGTACATACGTAATAGTATTAGTTACTTTGTATCGTAGATTTATGTGCTGCTTTAGGATTACTTTAGCTAAAAAATTATATTGTTAAAGGCGTTCATGCTCAATTTAAGAAATACGTTGCATTGTCCTAATCATGGCTGTCCATTTGCTCCCGCAAACAAACATACACAAAGTATCATTTTACACGTCCAAAATGCTCTCGCGGATCTTGGATACAATGTTGGCGAGTTTTAACAAACACAAAAGAAAATCAGTGGCACTCAATTAGTTAAAAAGACAGGTATAATAACCACCTTTCTGGTAATTACAGACTTTCATGGAATGCCAAGTGAAAAAGCCATCGAAGATCTGCTTATAAAGCGGAGCATGGAACTTGGCAAGCCTCCATTCAGTGCTGCCATCGTTTTCGAAAGCGGGTTTCCTGTTACCGGAGACAAAAATGATCCCTTAGTTTCCTACAAGATAAGGTTGAAATATGAATATTCTACTTATTTAGGTAGAATTGGATCCGACCCCATTACACCAGTTGATGACACGGAAAACACATTTCCCGACGATGTGCTAGATCCCGGTACTCATACAGGTGAAAAGCAGAAACTGAGTTATGTTAAGTCAGGATTTCTAGGACTTCAGCTGGTGATTGATCAAGCACTGATTAAATATTGGACCGGGAAAGAAAAAGATAAAATGGTATTCCAAACTTGACCTTGATTCATTATTTTTTCATACAATTATTTATCATATGATCTTGCCTTTGTTTTAGATTTCACTCCAACCCTTTCCAATTCCTAGACACACCAAAAGGGATGAGATCATCAGTCTTACTTACCTGTTCCATTCAATGATTTTACCCACCTTCCTTGTTTTAGGATTTATTTTCATTGTTCCATCAATCATGCGTGGGGTTGTTGGTGAAAAGGAAAGTGGAATCCGTGAACTTTTGAAAATGAATGGACTTCCGGGATGGTTACAATGGATTGGATGGCTAATAAATTCCATGATGATTCTTATATTGAGTATCACGATTGTCATCATTCTTCTGTTCTTGGAAACCATACAGTATGGAGATCCAGGCGTGTGGTATTTGATCATGTTGTTGTACATGATGGCGGCCACATCATTTTGTTTTTTTGTATCGACATTCTTCCTCCGACGTAAGTATGATAATCCTATGTTTGCGTGTTAATAAGTGCGTCAAGTGACAAATCTTTAAACAAATCTATTTCGTTCTCTTTTAATGACAAAAACAGCTACACTTGCCATAACTGTAGGGATCATTCTGTGGCTGGTCACCTATTTTCCCATATTCATTGTTTTCGAGCTCTATTCTAAAAGCATAACATTTAGTCAGAAACTACTTGCAAGTATATTTCCTAATGTGGCATTCTACATGGCTGCTAAAATCATGATGACCTATGAAAGGGATGGGGTTGGAGTGCAATGGGATAATATCACCACACCTATTAATCCTGGCCGTAAACTTTCACTGGGATATATCATGATGATGTTCATTATAAGCACAATGTTGTATTTACTGCTAACCGCTTATCTTGACAATGTGTTGGTAACTGATTTTGGGGTGCGGAAACCTTGGTATTATCCTATTATGGTAATTACGGAAACATTCACTTTTATTCTATTTTTTAAAACCTCTGTTTCCCTTATTTGGTCACTTAACAATTTCTTAACTCTCCAAAACAACAGCCGTCAACCTGGGGCATCAATTTGTCAAACAAATTTAAAAAGTCAAAAGTAAATCCTCAAAACATCAAAATGAATGACACAGATGAAGAGGGCCTGCCTCCAGGATTTGAACGCGAACCTTTGACTGGAGAAATCGGTCTTCAGATAACGAATCTACGAAAGGTTTACGATCGTCAGAAAGTGGCCGTGGACAACGTCACCTTAAATGTGTATCACGGAGAAATATTTATTTTATAACATGCATATTTTCAATTTTCTTTGTGAAAACTTTTAAAGTCAAATGATAAACTGGTATAGGTCCGTTTTTGTAGCTGAAAGGGTTGGCCAGAAGTAAGACGTCCCAACAACTGGAAATGGTTATGAAGAAGCTACAGATTTGGGAAAAGAAAGACACTAGGTCCAAAGATCTTTCTGGTGGCCAAAAGAGAAAGTTGCATTTAGGTATAGCTTTGATTGGAAATTGCCGAGTCGCTATTTTGGACGAATTTAGTAGTGGAATGGACCCGGAGGCAAGGAGAGCAATTTGGGACGTCTTGTTGGTAAATGCTATACTTGTTGTCTACGAATTCAAAACATTATAAATTATGATGCATTTTGATATATATAGGAAATGCGTGGAACAAAAACTACTCTGCTAACAACGCATTTCATGGAAGAGGCAGACGTATTAGGTGACCGAATTGGTATCATGGCGTCTGGGAAACTACAATGTTGTGGAACACCTTCCTTCCTAAAAAAATTCTATGGAGATGGATACACTCTCAAACTTACCTTGGCAACTTTGCAAAGCACGAATGCAAGTTTAACAAAACTTATTGTTGCTAGTAACGTTGCTAGTGGGTCTAGCCTTGCTTCCACAACTGCGACGAGTAATAGAGCTAGAATATATTTAGACTCTGTAGACAATACCAAGTCTTTAGAAATTCTTTCATTTGTACAAAAACACGTGCCAAACGCTTCCCTGAAAGATACGCGTTCTGCAAACCCCCATGAAATTTTCATCGTTTTGCCAAAGGACACAGCAACCACGTCTGTTCTCAAAGACTTGTTTTCGGACTTGTCGAAACAAATGGAAGAAATGGAGATAAAGACGGTGGGCATGTCGCATACAACCGTGGACGAAGTATTTTTGCGGTACTATAATTTGTAATAAAATAATTGCATTATTGAAAAAATAAAATGCCCTCAATTTTTATTGTTATGTTGCAGAGTTGGTGAACGGACTGAGGGGCATACCCCGCTGGATGATGAAGATGAACATGTCAATTATCAATTGGTTCACGTCCGTGACAAACGTTCCCAATTACTATGGGGCCAATTTATTGCGCTCCTGATTAAAAAGATCCTTTACACTTTTCGAAAGCGGAAACTGACCACTGTCCAGGTAATTCTTCCAGTCATCCTGCTAATATGTGCTATTATCTGCTGCAACAGCTTCTTTGCCCCATCTGGCCATCCAGCCCCCAGGCTAGTTTCTTTGGACGACTACGATACACCAATTGTACCCATATTTGTTGATGGTAGTGAAAAGATACGAAGCTCTGACGACAGCAATACCATCTCCCTTCTCACTTCTATTATTGGCCCACCTGCCAAAGTATTTGTCACGAATCACGAAAATCCTATTCAAAAGCTTTTAATGATTGGTAACAAAAATCTACAGGAGTACACAAACCACTACATAGTTGGTGCGCATGTCGGAGGAAACATTTCGAATGAATTCAAAGTTTTTTATAGCACCGTAGCCAATCATGCTGCCCCGCTGGCCGTAAATATTGCATCAAACCTGTTTCTAAAAAGGCTGGGACCTCCTGGAAACGGCTTTAAAATTCAAGTGACCAATCATCCGTTTCGAACAGATTTGAAACTTATTTTGGGATCTGCAAAGCCGGACATTGATCACATATTTTATGCCACTGTATTATTCGAAGTTTTTATGCCAATTGGATTGTCTTTACTAGCAGCCACGTTCGTGGTTCTGCCTATGGAAGAAAAACTGTGTAAAGTCAAACAACTTCAAATGATGACGGGTGTCCATCCCTTTCTTTACTGGGGATCCGCCTTCTTGTGGGATTTTTTCATTGTCATTTTGGTGATTTGCATGATGTTGTGTTGTTTCCCGATTTTCCAAAGTCATGAAATGTATACGTCTTACGATGGAACTTGGGCGGCATTTATTATACTGGTGGTGTATGGCTTTTGTGCAATTATCTTCTCTTATCTGATGAGCCACTTTTCTAACACTGTTTCCGGTGGATTCGCATTTGTCACAATAATCCACCTAATATCTGGGGTGGTAATCGGCATTGTTGTTTCCGCTATGGATATGTTGGTTGTGTTCAATACAAGGTCAACTACGAGGGCAGTATTGCAGTTGATTGGGCGACTGTTTCCTACGTATGGGGCTGAGGCATTGTTGTTTCCGCTATGGATATGTTGGTTGTGTTCAATACAAGGTCAACTACGAGGGCAGTATTGCAGTTGATTGGAAGACTGTTTCCTACGTATGGGGCTGTTTTAAGTACAACAAGATATGTGGAAACTGCGATTGATAATGGGAGATGCAATATACTCACCTCTCAGACAAAGAAACTTTTATGCGACAATCCGTGGAACTTTGTAAAAATCCCGTCCGTTTGGGAGTACCTGGAATGCTGTAGTAAATTTACTATTTTATCAAATATGCATGAGCACGTTTAAATTGCATTATTGAAACTAAAACAGTGTCTATTTTTTTAAATAGAATCTTGCGAAAAAGCTGTCGACGATATTAAGAAGACTCATAAGCATACTAGACTGAATCTGGCTAGCTTGACACCTGAATGTTTTGTTCCCAAACCGTATATCGAATGGGAAACGCCCCGGGGGACGTTGAAAGGCACTACTATCGTTGTCCCAGGGATAGCGCAAGAATTATTGGTCATGCTAATTATGACTGTGGTATATCTAATCCTCTTGCTCGTGATGGAGTATCGTTACGTTATTCGAGAGAAAATGGAACAGTTAAAAATTAGAGGTCTTAAAAAATGTTCTGGAAACACCGCCAGTGAGAAGAAACAAATACCACAACCCCTTGAATCTACGGAAGAAGTAGACGAGGATGTGGCTGAAGAAGCTGCAAGGATTAAAGAAAATATAGAGAAAAGTATGATTTTGTCAATTAGAGAATTAAAGATATTCCTGGATTGTTTTAGTAGTTTCTATTTTCTTATCTTGTATCTCTAGAAAATTTCGAAGATGATGCACTCATTGTACATGACCTCAGAAAAACATTTGGTAATTTTGCTGCAGTCAAGAAAATTAGTTTTGGTGTTCATCCAGGAGAATGCTTTGGTATGCATTTTAATATTTAATGATAATATACCGCTTTTTAAGATTTTTCTCACGTATTATGTGGCTATATGCAGGGCTACTTGGTGTAAACGGTGCTGGAAAAACAACAACATTCAGAATGCTCACTGGAGATGAAAACCCAACAAGTGGAGTTGAGTATGCTTTTGCCAAATCGTTAAAAAAGGATCGTAAGCAGTATCTGGGAAACATTGGATACTGCCCTCAATTTGATGGGATCATTGGAGTGCTAACTGGAAAGGAAATGCTTCAGTTGTTTTCAAAGTTAAGGGGCATAACTGGGAAAATGTGTGAATTAGAGGCAAATAAATGGCTTAAAAAATTAGGTATTTTTATACTTACATCTGATTTTAAGAGTTTTTATCTTTTGAATTTTTTGTGCTGATTAGGAATATGCATATATTTTTTTAAAGGACTGTTCAAAAGTGCTATGGTGCAGTGTAGGAAATATAGTGGGGGTATGAAACGCCGTTTGTGCGCCGCCATTGCCATGATAGGTGATCCATCAATTATCCTGATGGATGAGCCCGTATGAAACGATGATAATGAACAATTATTAACCATTCCTTGAAAATATTTTAATATTTTAAAATTATGATTCTATTTAAGTCAAGTGGAGTGGACCCAGTGTCAAGGCACCGATTCTGGAAAGTTTTGCAATCTGTGAGAAAATCTGGGCAGGCAATCATACTTACATCTCACAGGTAGCATAATTCAGACAATAATTCACATTTATTCTGACATTATTATGCAACCAGTTGCATTGCTTGGAATTTTCATTCCAAATTCCTAAAGCATGGAAGAATGTGAAGCTCTCTGTTCTCGTCTGGGAATCATGGTGAATGGAGAGCTCCAATGCCTAGGTGGCGTGCAGCATCTCAAAAGCAAGTTTGCACAAGGATACACCCTCAGTTTAAAACTGAAATCTTTGGTATCTGCAGATTCTGAAGAATTTCAGCCCTTGCACAACAAAATTATTCAACAGTTTCAATCTTGTGTGATAAAGGATAAGCATAATGTAGGAAATTATTTTTAAGTGACAATTTCCTGCTAAACGGAAATCAAAACATAATAAATGTTTTTTTGTTACAGAACTTTGTCCAATATGAAATCTACAACACTGCATTATCTTGGGAGTTTCTCTTCCAAAACATGGAAGAGCTGAAAAATTCACATGAAGAATTGATTGAAGATTACTCTTTGAATGAAACCACGCTAGAGGAAGTTTTTCTATCATTTGCCAGAAAGCAATACGGAGGAGGTAGGGATGTTGCAAAGTCACGCTGCTGTTGTTGTTGATGTATATTGTACCAGTTTTAAGATAATAAAAAGATTAATTTTTTTGAGATAATGTAATCCATTTATTTCTTGAAATTTTGTATTGCAATTACAATTTTATGTACCTACATATATGTGTCTATACAATTACATTTTTACGCAACAAAAGTTTTAGTTTCTACCATTCATATATTTTATATTTACTTTATTGATGTGTATTAATGTTTGTATATAACGATATTTGGAGTTTAAAATATTGTCATGATTATCATTATATAAATACATATTATCATAATTATTGTCCTTGTTGCGAGCTAAAAAACCAAAATATATATAATATATTGTTATTTCGAACGTTATAAAATTCATGACATGACTTGCGTAAGTGCCAAAACTGACTCAAAATACCTATATATTCTCATTTCACTGAATGTGAGAGTGATAGAAATTAATGTACTCATATGAAACATGTTGCACTGCATTAAAAGTGAGTCTGGTGTATGATTTCAGGCAAGCAAACTGTGTTCCCACTTGGAAATACAAATAGCTTTATGATAACATTATATGGACGCTTGTAATTCTTTATCGGACTATAGTATAGCACATCGCATCAAACTCATATGTGTTTATTATTATTTTTCTTCTTATTATTATTTTGTTACCATATTATGTTATGATAGGAATCGCTGCAAATAACCCACAGCATACTAACTACATGAGGCATTTGTCCAGTCATATAACGTATGTAAACCGGTTGAGAGATTTCGACCATACTGCATAAAAATGCACTACACTGGCAAATGGCATGTGCCATGACGTGATAGGTCATCATCATAAGATCATAGTCATCACATTAGCTATATAGCAATAATACGGTTGTATTCATTACTTTATAGAGGATAATGAATTATATAAGACATTATACAACAGTTACTACACTAAACACATGGTTGTTTGACTATAGTTAAGTAAATACAAATATTGATTTTTAAAACATTATGGGCACCTTACTTACTAGCGTTGAATGCATTGTTTGCTGGCACGCTGTTTAATGCTTGTTGTTAATCATGTAAATCGGTATTCTTTCTCGTCTCTTTCGTCCAACACGATGATGAGTCTGAGAGTGATGTCCTACATTGAAGTGTAAATCCAGAAAACCTTCACATTATGATTATGAGCTTTGAATGAGTCTTGGTGCAAAACATGATGCATTCTTGTGTAGTATATTGACTAGATACAGATAATATTATATTGTGTTGTGCTATCGAGAATGATCATTGATCAAGCATGCATACATTCTCACTATCTTTATTTATCACGCATGAAATGTAGAGATAGAGGTCCATGTGTGAGATTTAATTTCAAGGCATTTGGAAACATAAAACTCATTTAAAATTTACGTTTTTACAAAAAATTACCAGCCGAGTTATCGTTATTGAAGTTGCGAGTTGCGTGTGCACTGCACAATGAATATTATTTACGGATATATATGATAGATGTATTCGGAGAAAACATGATTTTGTGAGAAATTTGAGAGACCGAGGTGCTAGAGATATGGTGTTAACTTGGTGTTTGAGATTGAAGCTACAACGTAGAGGACTATGTATTTTGTTTCTATGTTGTTTCCTCATTTACTTCACCTGCTTTGCGGGTTTAAAAGGGACCGAAACATTTTCTGAGATAATTTCACGGAAGTTGCAAGGTAATGTAGATTGTAGGCATAATATAATGTATATGTCTATATACATTATATTATGCCTATTGCCTATACAACTATTGATTTCATTATTACAATTGAATTTAAACTAAATTTATTTGACAGATAACAATAAGGTTCTTCATGACGGAGATCAAAGCACCGGTAGTAATACTCGTAAGGAAATCATAAAAGCCTATGTGGTCAACACTTCGGCCTGCCAAATCCCCGATCTAGATCCTTGGAGTAAAGATGTTGAAGCACTGAGCAGAAAATGCAAACCCAGTGATGAGATACATCCAGAGTGTCACAA
>JAHZNC010003312.1:0-11248 GCA_027744095.1 Zhuqinia jingwanae
CCCACACATTACATACAAGTATTGTTGCGCTTTGTCTTGTCGTCTTCTTTTCTTGATTATTCTTCTTGATTCATTTTGACAGAAGAAGGGAAAAGAAAGGTGAAAACAACATTCACCATATCATCATCGTGCGTATTGTCCTGAGCAATTTGTTCAGGAAAGAAATTGTGATTTATCATTACTATTTAAAATGCATCATCGGCGGCTACGTAAAATATTGTTGTTCTCTTCACTTGTTGTCAATGTATATACGGATAACAATCAAACACACTGTACTACTACTGGTTCAGTTCGTTTGCGTCGAGAAATTTACGTCTGAATACACTTTTTAAAGAGATATTTTTTTCAACAGTAAAAACCCTTATGGCACGATGACTTGATTTCTCTGCCGACTTGTTGGAGTCCTCACGCTTAACACATATAATTATTTATCATCATTATCGCCAAAAAGTATGTGGTATTATATTACATACTTTGTTATCTCCGCAGTACACAAAGTGATGGTGATGATGATGAGGATGGTGATATGATGATCATTCAAGTCTAAATGTAAAGAAGATAATCCTCAACACTTCCCATTCACCAACAATGCAATATATTGCAGCAACTTTTCTTTTACTAACGAGTACAATCGACATAAATGTCAAATTTTAACACAACAACGATTACGCAACAGGCTCATTCAGCAAAAAAAAACTCGGATTCACTTTCAAAAACCAGTCAGTCAAGAGAGAATGAGAAGATGTTATTTTCCATTTACGTCAGTGTATATAACAAGTAGGAAAGAAGGATAGAAGAGGATATGGGGGAAATGCAACTGGTTTCAATTTGCAATGCACAACAACAAGTCCTTGTGTTAATGCGCACTTTTTTGTAGACGCAAATTTGTATGCAAAACAGAAAACTCAACTGGTTGAACGTGAAGAGATGAGAATAAAAGATAAAAACGTCTCCAGTCTCGTAGCTCTCCGAAGTTGCTCCTGNTAGCTCTCCGAAGTTGCTCCTGCTTCCTCTTTGTCCAGAGCTTGGGGGACTCTCAGCAGCAAAGCACCAAGTTATAATTTTACTTTAAACAAAAAAGATAAAAACACGGAAGGGCTTATTAGCAAAACATACATTAAATGAAAAAGAATGGTGCACCCAATAATATAACTTTTATTGACTTGTTGTGAAGTAGATCTTAAAAGATAGGTTATGTTTATGATAATGCTGCAGTTAATTTTTTACGGTATCTTACATGATGTGCGTGCGAATTCACTTGCAAAGATCTTTTGAGGGATAATGAGAGGATGGGAATGTGGGGATGGATGGACAACAAGTCTGTCGTTCTTAAGGAATAAATAATACTGTGATGATATTTAGGAATACAAAAGTAGTAAATAATGGTAATTAAATATCAAGAATCACGAAGTATTGAAGGAAAGATGAGAATTACGTATCGTTTATACAGATAAATAAATACTATAGTCAATGGATGCTTCATAAAAACAAAAATGTCTGTTCAACCGTACTTACTTGCTCATGTGGCAACATTTAATACTTTAGTGCTTCCATTTATAAAATTTGATTTTAAATGCATATGAAATTGGAATTATTATTAAAACAAAGTTTTCCTTGAGCCTGCATATGGGGGGAGGAGAAAGATTTTCAAAATATTTCGTACCGTATAAATAACGAGGTAAAAGTTTCATAAATGCCTACAATATTTACGGTGAATAAATTTAACCAAGCAAAGTAAGGAGGGTTCTCATCTCTATTTAATTACAACAACTAAATATAAAAGGTAGTAATAGTAATAATAATCAATTAGGGGATACTTACTTACAACGCTATTCCAATTTACGGTATCGGGATAAGTAGAAGGTACTGAAGGTAGTAGTTCTTCTTCTTTTATTTGAAGGATTGAAGTGATTGGTAGTTTGGTTTAAAAAAATAAGTGAAGATGACACCATGCAAACAGTTTTATGACAAAGATATTAACTATACCTGTTGATGGCGATCATATCAAATGTCAGATAAGATTTCACATTTGACTTTTTAATTTTTATGTGTTTTTGGATCTTTCCATTATCCAACCCACGACGTTTATACATACATACATATATATGTGCTCACTCACTTCACTCAATGTTACTGTTATTTCCTATATGTGCAAAACTGTAATTAATTACCAATAATTATTTGTAAGGAGTACTTGTTCTAAAATATGTAAAAAATAGAGACACAAAGTTAATGTTACAAGAAAAATAGGAAGGAAGATAATACTTTGGCACTTTTGCTGTAAATATGCTAATGTGCATAATAAAGGCAATATAATGATTCTCGTACACACACACAGATTATTATACACTTTTTTTTATGCACGGGTGCTTCTTTTAATGGTAAAAAAGTTATTGAAGATTGGGCAATAATGAAAGGCTTTTAAATTTGAGTATGGAAAATTCTAGTGAAGAAGATACTACTACTACTTTTATATTATTGTTGGCAAGGAATGTCGGTCGGCATTCGGCATAATAAATAATATAATACTATGCAATAATGCAGCAGTACACAAACACACACGCACTTTTCTAAGATCGCTTTGGTGAATATGAAGCCAAGCAAACCCCATGCTTGACTGCTGGACTTGGGGTGATTGTTAATGGTAGTTATCATCATGCTGACCATTTCTTGATGATAGAAGGACCATGGTTACGATATTAGTATTGGCATATCATATACATAACATGCATTGCTATACATTTATTATTATATGTATAACATGTATGGCGCTGCAATAATGCCAGCTACTAAAAGTGAACAGTGCAGTGCAGCGCTATGTGCACACTCACTGCGCTGCTTCACTTTATGTAACGCAACAATGGCAAGATAGTTAAAGAATTTTTTTTTTGCGACGCCTATAGTGGATTTTTATAATTCGTTGCTAATGTATTCCATTTACATGTTCAATTGTTTAAAGCATTGTGATGTTCATATATAAAAGTATTACTTGTTGTCCGATTGTTGCTGTTACTTGTTACGTCCTTCTTTGCTGTTATTCTGTGCCTAGCTATCACGCATTTCTGTCTTAAATACATACATACATGTGTACGTACTACTGTACACATAATATGTAGCATGCAACGCTTTTCATCAAGTATCATACATTCTATTGAACTGATTTTCTACGATCCTTCGGAACTGCATTGCACTATATTTCCATGTAGTTTAGAATTTTGGGAGTTTTCCAAAATTCGAAATAGGGGAATCTCCATGGTAGTTCGAGATTATTAGGTTTTTACGCATAGATAAATGCATTATGGATTTAGTTTGGTAGCGATATGGTTACGATTATTACATTGTCGTTGAAACTTTTGTGCAGCAAAGATGATAATATACGGTTCCAAAAATAGAGGATAAAAAACGGGTAGCATCACGGGCCAAAACTATAAAATTGATAACCGTTGGCGATAGTCGACATTGCAGTTGTAGTGACTGCCTGGATAAATTTAAGTGATATGCAATGCAGGTAATAAAAGAAGTTACGTTCGATGGGAGGTCCCTTTCAGTATCTTTTGAAAAAAAAGATGCATGTATGCATCACAAAAAGACATAAAAACAAAAGTGTATTTTATTATTATTATTGCTACCCCCACGTCATTGGTTGAACCTGCAAATCAATGAAGCCAAGCCAAGCCACCAACGATGAAACATTTCGAAAATTAATTTTCAAAACAACACATCAATAAACATGAAGAATGAATGTGATAATCATACCAATCGTGATGCCTTTCATTGTTGCACGCACTCCTGCTGCTTTTTTATGCCTGCAAGAGAACTTATTATTCAAGCTTTATTATGGCTAATTTAATGGTAATATTCAAAATGACATGTCATTCTTATTGTTGTGTGTACACTCCATGTACATACATTTTTCTCATTACTGACTACTGAACTACTGACTGACTTGGTATTCTTGTACTACTGCCAATGCTAATACCACCAACAAGAGCTACATAACTATCAATAAAAAAATATGCTCACTCATCTCAGCTCAACTCCACGTAGGTAATTGTAAATACCAATATTAGTTTCAAAGTTGTAATTATTATTATTATGCAAGTCTCATATACAAAAACACAAAATTCATCCAAACGTGCCAAGTGCCACTTAACTATTTACAATATTATGCATAAATATTATTCAGTCCCTGACATAAAGCGGACATATGAAAGAAATCATTCGCCGGCAGAGTCCTATCTTGTGAGTGTTTGGACACTTGGACTTGAACACTCAATGCACCTTGATACTTGCATCTAAAAGTTTATGCGTCTAAAAGTACCTACATTATATGTCCTTCCAACTCCAATTCAAACAACATTAAGTTTACCACCAATTAATTGAAACCCTTCAATATTAAAGGTTTGTTTATTTCCATCTATTACCATTTCAAATTATTTTCCACTATTTTTTACTACCACCAAGTGACAAAAACGACAGATAAAGACGAGATAAACTAGCAGTGAGGTGGTAGTGTGAAAGTAAGAAATTAAAGTAATTTCACGATAGGTAGATTAGATTTTGGATAATAAAATAAATGTTTTAAATTCATGATGATGATGATGGCTGATGATGAGTATAAAAATGGTTTCAAACATTGTGGTACAAAAGCCCTAAGAGTTTGAACATACCTAATAGCTTTCCATACTTTTATACGTCTACCGTCAACTGTGTGTGCATGTTTGGCTTCTGTATAAAATATCACAAGTGTTTATTTGCTCTATGCAAGGTTTATGTAATAAAGTAAGTGTGAATAAGTACTTATTGCTATAATAAGGCTGACTATATACATTGATAAATAAATAGTCGAGGTCCATTGTTAAATTTAAATCCATGTAAACATTTACGCACGCACATTGTGTGTGTGTGAGTGTGTATATTTGTGTGTGTAATAATAACGAATTGTAAGAATGTAGATTGACAGGTGCACAAATGCATAGGCTTCAAAAATTGCTATTACAGAGCTTTAAAGTTTTGTAAGGTGGTTTATTGTTGTAAAAACCAATGAGTACACATAGTTGTATTAATTTAGACATAAACAAACAATTTTGGACGCATGATTTTATTTGACACTTAAATACTCCAACGCTCGATCTAAACTTGAGAAAGTTTTTTTTAAATTATACGATAGATATGCTATTACTATTACGCATATAGAGAGAACACTAGAAAGGTGTATAGGTACCTATAAAAAAAGTTTACGACTGGTTTGTGGATGATTGTTATGAATGAATGAATGGATATTCGTAAAGGAAGGTTTTGTTTAACGGTAACGTAACAGTAATTGGAGTATGCAGAAACGGATGATGATCGTGTGCTCAATAACAAATTTTACATTGCCTGTCAAATCATCCAATCACCTCATTGTTCCAACTATCCTGTTGTAACAACAACTACTAATGTAAATTTGTTTAGTGAAAATGATGCTGTATTTTGGCGGACTGATTGTATGGCAGGCTAATTTCGATTTGGAATAACAAGTACATTGCAAATATGGTTTTGTCATCTTCATTTGAACACTCTCCATCTCCATAACACATCAAAAATAACATCTTAAAATAGGCATAGGTACATACATTTAAAAAAACAAGACAATGGATATAATTACGCATAATAAAGCACGGCGGCGGCGTGAACGTATTATATCCATAATCCATAAATCCCATTGTAACATTGTGAGAACATGATTTTCACCATTTCAGCATGATGATTATATGAAGCGTTTGTACTATATGGAATCGTATATTGTGTGATACACACACATAATTGCAGATTATATACCTATCTCTTGAAAGTTTAGGTAAATAATAATTTCAAGTTGTCAGTTAATCTCATTAGACAAAACATCCACCTCCGCCTTCCACGCATAATTGGTGCTGTTTTAAGAAACCTGCTTGACAATGCATTGAAAAATATTGGAT
Source organism: Zhuqinia jingwanae (assembly GCA_027744095.1). Classification (NCBI taxonomy): domain Eukaryota; kingdom Metazoa; phylum Arthropoda; class Collembola; order Entomobryomorpha; family Paronellidae; genus Zhuqinia; species Zhuqinia jingwanae. The sequence goes on from JAHZNC010003312.1 coordinate 5,961, forward strand.
TATATAATATTATATAGTGAAACATATATATTATGTATATATGTATGTATTTTACCATAGTCTTATGATGATGATGATCAAAAGATTGAGTGGAAAGATATACATACATGGAATAATGATCTTGTGTATATTTCTCTCTGGAACATTGTTAAACTTGGCAGCTTTTTTTAAAGCTTATAAATATTAATATTCTTAATGTAAAACAGGTTAATAAAAGTGTGTACAGTGTCTCAATTTGATGTTGTGGACATTTTTATATAAAAGCTTATTATGTAATATGTATTATATAATATAATAAATGACTTTTTAAAATTTTATTTGCAAAAAAATATGTAAGAAAAAAACAAAACCTTCTGTATTATGTGAATAATACCTATGCAATTCGTGCAACAAATTGAGATCATATCAAAACATAAATATTAGTCATAATTTTATGTTCATTTGTCTTTCAAGGTATACGTAGGTATGAATATAAATAGATTTGTTGAAAGAGCTAAATGTACAATGTACATCTAGAAACGTACGAGAAAAAAAACTGATTGATTGATATTGATACACGATATAAAATTGAAACCTGAATAATAGGTTTTAGATGCTCAGCAAAAAAAAAATAACAACAAAAAGATCTTTATATAAACATAATTATTATTGTTGATGCTGTCATGCGGTGGTGAGATAATAAACAAGAAGAGCGAAATCATAAATATTATTTGAATGGACAAAAAAAGAGAGGAATCAGAGCAGTAGTACAAAATATACATGACAATAGATTGGCCATATAGATGACCAATCAAGACTAGTAGTAGTACATTTCCTTTGTTGTGTGAAAATTCTCCTCAGGGCAATATGTATAATAATGATAAAGACAATAATACTGTAGCTCTGGCATCTCTGATATATTTAGGTACTAGTTATTTAGGTAGTTATGCTTTTCAATAATTGGTATAATGTGGAATATGGTTATTATGGACAGCAAAATACTTGTGTACCTATTTATATTTATGCGGCTGACGACTGTCTGTCTGTATACTAAAAAGTAAGATACTATTATGTGCTTTGATACAAAAAAAAAATTGGTCGTCTGTAAAAAATGTAAAGAGGGGTACAATACACGGTTTGCGTGTGTTATTATGATGCCAAAGGGTATACAGATTTTATGTGATGCCTTTACTGATCATCATAAAATATGCACATGTTTTATCCATACAGGTCGTGTGATAATTTACATGCGACTTTCGTGACTCCGATGCTATAAACATCACTCGGGATTCTTGTACAGTGCAAGATTTACGATGCTTATTTCCTTTTTTTGCCCTTTGTTCCACAGACCTGCTCGACTTGCTTTTTTTGCTTATTTCAGTTGGAACTGAAAAGTTTGCTAAAATAAATTGATTTTACAATATATTTTTTTATACCAAAGATGTAGAGTAGTTAAAGAAGGAAATGGATGATGACGGCATAATACAAAGTTTTAAGAGGGCTAAAATATCATCCCGACTCAAGTAAGCATAGGTACTTACACACTCCATATAAATTCTTTTTCATTTTTATGAGTTTTGAATTTATGGTACATTTCTTAGAACGACACTAAATTTTTAAAAATAAATCTAAATGTATTACATACATATTACATGTACATTTTTGATAAGTTTGTTTACTGTCACTAATGTAAAAAGCTTATTTTAACAAAAAAATTCAAACATGCAAAACAATAATTTAAAAAAGTTTAGCTAGAATAATATTTGCAAAATAAAAAATATATAGTTGCTATATATATGCTTACCCTCTCTGTTGACCTTACATATATTTTGTCATTTTTTATGTTAACCTTTTTGTATTGTTTTTTGCTATGATTGTGCTTTGTCATGAAAATACTAGAAATGTGATAGTAAAAAAATCTAACACGCAAAATAATAAGGTGTACATAGGTATTATAAGTACTCGCTCATTTCTTTGTACATAAAATCATTATTTGTTCTACATGGATGGATGATTCGTGTGAAGGAAGACGCTCGCAATAAATGTGACAAAATAAGTATAAAAAAGGTCACACGCTGAAAACATTAAAAAAATATATGAGCCAAAAAGAAAAAAACAAATTTATGTGACAATACAAAAATTGTTTAATTCAATCATGGAATTGTGTTGTACATTTTGAAAAAGTTTATTTGTTGGTCAGCTTTCATAAAATCTGTTTATTTACGTGTTCCATAAAACACTTTTTCGAGTGCTTCTTCCTGGAAGTGACCAGGCAATTTATTATTTGTATGTTAATGAAAAAGTTTATTTGTAGGTCAGCTTTCATAAAATCTGTTTATTTACGTGTTCCATAAAACACTTTTTCGAGTGCTTCTTCCTGGAAGTGACCAGGCAATTTATTATTTGTATGTTACCTTCAACCTTTAATGCCATAAAAATAACTTCAAGGTACATTTTGTTTTGTTTACTTTTTTGTGCTATAATGTTCTATGTGAAATGTAGGTATTTCATGTAGTTAAATTCTGTGCAATTTTAGTAGTTGGCCTACCACAAGGTTTTTAATGGACAGGTTAATTAAACTCAATAGTTTACCATGCCATGTGCAAAGTGCAAAACACTAATGATGAGCGAGTGGTATTTGAGTAGTGATATGAATGCAATGAGCAATCAAATGTTTATTTTTTTCATTTAAGAGTTTGGATGAAATACGATTGCACAAAAGTGTATGCATGTATGTACGATGAGCATTTTGCAAGCATGGATGATTTATATAGTAATGATGGAAGCTTAACTTGCCAGTTGACCTTATTCTTAATTCTTCTTGGAGGCATGGTTGGCTTTAGTTTTGATGTTGTATTTAGTATTGGGAATTCCAACAGAAAGTTCATTAGGGACTAGGGACTGTATGTGAGTGTGTATGTACGTGACGCAAGCCATATATAAAACTGCTTTACTAAGTCGACCCATTACGTTTTTGTTCTCCAGTGAACTGACACATTTATATTTTAATTAAAAGTAAATGTTTGTTCGTTATTACTATTACTTTTATTCACTCTTTCATTTAAAGAAACTACAAAAGTGTATATGATCGCGCCAATACTACCTTACAGCCTTATACGTTTACGTTTGTGAGAAAAGTTGTTCTAAAGATGTCCCTTTTTTGTTTTTGAAATTGTACATAATTTTGAAAACTGCTTGAGCTAATCTTGTACATTAATGTACGTGACGCAAGCCATTTATAAAACTGCTTTACGAAGTCGACCCATTACGTTTTTGTTCTCCAGTGAACTGACACTTATATATTTTAATTAAAAGTAAATGTTTGTTCGTTACACGATTACAACCATATTTTTATTATAACTATTACTTTTATTCATTCTTTCATTTAAAGCAACTACAAGAATGTACATGATCGCGCCAATACTACCTTACAGCCTTTTACGTTTACGTTTGTGAGAAAAGTTGTTCTAAAGATGTCCCTTTTTTGTTTTTGAAATTGTACATAATTTTGAAAACTGCTTGAGCTAATCTTGTACATTTTTCCTCGTTATTTGAACAAAGTTACCATCTTGGTGATTGGTGCTGTGATGATTATGATAATGATAAAGTGATGATATGGTCACTCTCCCTCATCATATCATTTATTTATTGCTTAATATAATCAATCAAAATTGCATGTTACTTTCTCGTATAAAAATGTCTTGTCAAGAGAGCAAGCAATTTAGATTTTCTGACACCAATTCAAAAGCCATAATTGCATATTCTCCACAGGTCGCCCAAAATTTCTTCAAAGAGCCCTCATCAACCATAATATTTTGATCCTGTGATGTAGTACTCTGCCGGCTAAATATTGACATACCTACCAACATCATAATCATGTAATCATCCTTATATACAATTGAGCGTCATTACTACATTATATGCACATGCACATACATACGTGACATTTTCAGTCAGGAAGTTCTCCTTTATCAAAACTACAATTTTGTATTGTATGAAAAACACGCTTTGGAACCTTTAAAGACTTCTTGTAAATAGGACATTCAATAGTTTTCTCCTAATTAGTTGACGTGTGCTTGTGTATAAAAAAGTTGGCAAAAATTTTGATGATAAAAACAAGGCTTGTTTTTTTGTGTAGCTTGGAGCATCTTCTTTTTAACGAAATGTTGTACTATATACAATTGTGTATAATATACGTATATTTAAAAAAAATGAACATGATGGATAAGATAATGAACACCTTCCACTTTTTTTGTATGAGATTCAATACTGTAGGTAGTAGGTACTTTGCTTGAGGGCGAGTTTTTCCTTATTTGTTGAGTTTTTATAGAATACACATACAGCCTTGATACAACTCCAAGCATAATATGCATTTATCATCATGTTAATCATCCAACGTATTTTATAATGTAGTTTAGTATCTCGCTCTTCTCTCCGCTACAATGTCAATGTATGGAATTTTTATGTTTGTTCAGTTCATGTATGTATTTATGTACTTTTTTCTGGATTGAATGAATTAGTTTGTTGAATATATATGTTCTCATAATTTATATCATGTGAAATCACTAATAACAACTAATCATCTTCTTTTATTCGACCTCCAGCAGCAATAAAATCAAACTAAAACTTTATATGCTTGCATTTGACTTTAACATTGCAACCCACAAAACAAAAGTCGTGTAATAAATATTTGTCGGCAAGCCATTGAAAAACCAACTTAAAAAATTCAACGAGTTCATCTTTTTCTGATATAAAATATTGCAGTTTGCAAAACTATGAACATTTTGATGAAAAACAGTATCAGTAGAGTATTTAGTTTTTTTTACAATTTTGCGATATTGTTTGTAGGTACCGATGATGATGTGTAAACAAATGTCTACTAAAATTCAATGTCAAGTTGTTATTTTTTTATTCTAAATATCACTTCATGCTCATCAAAAAAAGGAAGATGGAATGTTGTAAACCTTATTTTTTCACGTTTTTCATGATCTTGAAACTCCAATGAGCATTTATTTCATAAATATATTAACAATCTAGGAAATATTGCTACAGAACGTAGTAGTGTGTACATATAATATAGGTGTAGATGAGATGATATACATACATACAAATTAAACAAGGCTCAGGTGTATGTAATCTCCAAATCCAATAATTTTCATTCCATCAAGGAAGCAGGCGACGGACAGTTTGCGTGCTTGAGTCACTTGCTTGTGTCATCATTTAACAGATTAACACCAACAATGGATATATAACTCATGATATGATATAAATTGCCCTCTCAAAGGAACTCTGTATATCGACGACATTAT
>JAHZNC010003313.1:0-14033 GCA_027744095.1 Zhuqinia jingwanae
TTACTCATCATATCATATATGCGTAATCCTATGCATGCGAAGAAAAAGAATGCATCTCCTCGACATCATTACAGTTACTGACCAAGACAAATGCAATGCACAAGTTACTGATCAGCACAAAGAAATAAAGACCGTTGAAGGGTTTAGCTGTACGTACTATTGATAAAAAATGCGATGACATAATAATCAACCTACTTCTTAATAAGAAGTTCTTATTGACAGTTTGGGGCACGTGAACGAACGCACAAACTTTTGTAAAGGCGCAAATGTATCGATCTTTAACGTTTCATCGATTTCACGTATGCAGCAGTAATAAGTAGCAAGACAAGTGTGAACATGATCAATTATTGGTAGATATTGGTAAATGCACAATGCAAGCTTTTATTTTTGTAACGAATTTACGGCGTAGTATGTCTGATGGCGTCTCATGCCATCCCGCATGCGCATATCTTAATTTGTCCACAAGAAAGAATTTCTCAATTTTGCCGAACAATTCTTGCGTAAACACTCAATCGTGTAGTCGTCTTATATTTTCGTCGTCGACCTTGCAAATAAACATTAGACAGCAAACGAACTACTTTTCTTCGAACTTACTAGATGTTAATGCCGTAAGAAATGGAATGTGAAAATAAGGGGAATTGCTTCTTGCCGTCATATGTAATCCTTTTCGTGTGGCTTGCATGCTGGATTCACATGGTCTTGGCTTGGTTCTGGAGACATCCATGCATCATATTCACAATTCACATTCATTACTGTATTGCATCCTCACGTTTTAGCGTGATGGTAGGTTATGGTGACGGTAGGTTGTGAAGTGAATAGCTATTTGCTACACTCATTCGCTTCACTTACTGGAATCCAGTAACTACTGGATGCGTTTTTATGAAGTCTGCGATTTAGCCCAAAGCCCAACATAGCATGTAATTGTACAAATTGGCAAAATTAGATTTTACTAAACAAAACTATATCCTATGAATGAATAGATTGGGTGTTTCTGATTAAGATATAAACTAACTAAAGACTTCCAAATATTTCCGACCTAGAAATAGAAGCAGAGGCAGTCAATATTGAATGAATGAGTACATCCCATCAATCAAGATATCATAAAATAAAGATATCAATTCATTTCAATCTTCCTTAAGCGATGCTGTGTACGCAAACCATCTAAAAGCAGTAGGCAATTCTACTACTATGAACTATGAAAATGTTTTTGTGCATGTGCAAATCAGGAATTTTTAAGATAAATGGCAATGCACCTGGGAAATGTTGGGTCTATCAACTTTATGCTACTACTACTGAACTGACAACCAGACTACCTACTCTACGCACCGTACCTCAGCCGGTCTTTATTGTTGGATTTACTACGTCTTCCTGTCTATTAATGAATGAATGATGCAACACGTGAAGTGCAATACCTTTACGTTAAATTTATCACTCCCAGAGTCGCTCAAATCATAAAGCACACACGTACAAATATTTAATACCTACATAGAAATCTTGTACTTACTCGCACCTGCAAGTCACTCACACAGCACAATACGCGTGCAGATGATGTGCAGTAGAATCATCTATCTACTACAGCTACATGGTGATAGTAAGTAAGAATTTCTTACTACCTACCTACATACATATATGAATACCTATGCGATGTTTCTGTGCAATGTGCAATCGACGTATACGTATTTGCGTACATATCACGCAAAGTCATCTTTCATCTTTACGAATTGTTTGAATAAACAGTTATTTAAAAAAAATTGTTTGGGTGATAGTTGTTGTTAAGTATGCATGTATTTACCCACACAGAAAGAAGTTGCATTCGGCTGGGCTTGTTCGATCATCTACATTAAACCATTAAAAGATTTATAATGACTAATGACCTTTTCCCTGATATGTGCATGAATATATATAGTCGTCTTTGTGTTCCGTACAAGTGTGTATTTCATTAATTACCTATAAAAATTGTAGTGTAGCTCCATTGTCATTTTTTACTTTGTTATATACTAAAATACGAACAGTGACATTATACGTGGTTATTATTATTAATCTTTCAATAATAATAAAATAATTATTATCATTATCACACACAGACTATATAGGGGCGTTTGTGGAATTTACTTCACTCAAAAAGTCATCAGATTAAAAATAATTTTTGTTAGCACGAACCTATTTTTGGATAAAAATTCAAAAAATAAATGAAGGGGAATTTTATATGTTGAAATGATTATCACATGAGTCCGCTCGATCAAACAAAAATTCGCATGTAAAAATCACAGTCATGTTGAGCGGTCGGTTTGTCAGTTGTTAAAATGTATGGTTTTAAATTTAAACCTTTCACCTCAATCGTTTTGTTTCCGAATTTTTTTAAAACGAAATTATACGTTATATATACATACACAAATATTTTTAGCCAAAATATATACATACCTTTATAAAAAATTTTAAGACAGCGTTTTTACCAAATAAAAACATTTAAAAAATAAAACAGTTTTCGTTGGTAATGATCGATCGGGTGTCGTTAGTCGTTAGTTATATTATATCTAGTTATATTTTTTTATTGTTTGCTTGTAAAATGATCAAAAATAAACATACACCTACATCATCATTCCCTTTTTTGTCTTCTTGTCACAAGGATTATTTGGCGATGGATGATGGTATAAGTTCAATGTGCAACTTGAGTGGCATTAACCTTGTGACAAGACGACGTGTAGTTGCACGTATGAAATTTCCTTTTCCATTCCAACAGACTGAACTAATAGTTTATTTAACTATTATTGTAAAGGTTTTGGGGTGTGATACAATTGAATAGCTGCATGGACATCTGCATAGACATATACATACGTCGATTGAAAGTCCTGACAGAATCTCATGCCATTTATTTGCCATACTTTATTTTATTACACAGTCATTCATGGTAATTTTACACCCTACTACTACTACTGAACATATTCCCTGGAATGTTCTGTATTCCTGGCAGCTTGCGAAAATTCGCAATGGTTTTGATACAGCTAACCTCATTTTACACCCATGTAAATGTAAGTGAATAATGTATCCTTCTTCCCAATGTAGTACTTTCAATGAATATTCCAGCCAGATACTGTCCCTGTAGAACATTTTAATCTTGTACATCAAAGTTAACATGAATAAGATCAAGAAGATAGCTTGTTATGTTACAGTTAGAGTTAAAAAAAATTGCAAATGGTCAGGAAGCGTGGTCGTATACTTGCTTGTATATATGTATGTACATATTTGCAATTTTTTAGTACAAAGCTACAAAACATTTATCTTGCGCATGGAATCAATGTTCTTGAAAATTGACTCCAGTACAGTTCAATGTTCATTCATCATCCATCATCCTCATATCATCATCACTATCACTCATCCATCATTGTCACTCAAACTGCATGTCTGCCATTTTGGTGGTATGCACTAGACAGACAGAAACAACACAATACGATTATTTTGCCTTGCCAAATAATATTTTTATGATATTATGATGAATGTTGACCAATTGAGGAGTTTGATGCAGTTCTATTTATGGAATTGTTTGTTTTGCCATTCAATATTTCCTGAACATATTAACGTTTCCTTGTACGTGTGTACTTGTACGCACATACATGCAGGTTAGGCCATCCGGCATTGACAATGGTACATGTGAGAATTACAAAACACAAACACAAGTGCACAGAAAACAATTTTTGACAACAGCAGCAACCTTTTTTATAACAGCAACAATCAAATAAAATATTGATATGTATTTTTCATTTCTTCCATTAACAGTAAAACTACGGAAGTACTGAAAACAAGAGATCTTAAAAACATTTTTATCTTATAAATATTTTGGTATGTGGTAATATGATATGCCTTTAATTTAATTAACAAACTTTATATACTTACTTACTAATTTTTTACATATTTTAACATATATATATACAACATAGGTACTTATAGCGAAAGTTTAGAAGAGGATGTAGTAATAAAAAAAGTTAACAAAATATGATAAGGAAACAATGTTTTAAGAAGACATTTTGACAAATGTGCAACAACAGTAATGGTTCTTCACAGTCTTCTGTGACTGTTTGTACATGTTTGTACAACAAATAATTACAGACTCGACTGGAGGAAGGAAACTCTTCTACTCTACCTAATACCTCTTCTGTGCCACTCTGTTGTAGCCTATCACAAAATAAAATATAATAGCTTCTTCAAAAGTATTTTAAAGACAGAACTTCTACAAGAAACATTACATACTTTGGGTAGAAAATGTACCTCATCTTTTGAGTATGAGGAATTATTAAAGTTTTTCCTTGTAACAGTGTATAGCTTTGGCTTTTACCATGTCACGCTAAGGTAACATTTTTAAAAATCTGGCTATGCATACAAGAGCTTTTTTTTTATGAACTTTCTGTACCTTCCTTTGACATTTAACGCAACCCTTTACAAACAGCGTTGCTGCTATATTTTAGGTAAATTTTAGGTTGACGAGCTTTAAATTGTTTAAAAGTTACGTATGTACATGTAAAATAGTTATACAATGTCAATAACTAAAAAATATATCTGGATGTTGTGCTTAGAGGATTACTGCTATGTGCCCGAATTTTTCCTCTTATCCATGGCAGGTAGTAGGTTATCCTTGAATACACATCTGGGAAACCTCCACGTGAGCAACCTTGCGAGTTAATTTGAAATAAATTTTATTTTGCAATTATTTTCCCAACTGATTTCAAAGTTAAAAAAAGTTCATTTAGACAATCTTACCGCTTCCAAAACTAGTTATTCCAACAAGATGCCATCTTCCATCTCTCAGATTACACATGAGTGGCCCTGAAATTAAGAAACACAATATTATGGATTCGAAATGAAAATACATGTATATGGCTTATGTGTAAAATATTTTAGTATTATTAAATCAACCTCCGCTGTCTCCGACACATGTGCCTTTGTGAGTCTTGTTGTCTTCAGGTCCCGCACAAATGTGGAATTTTCTTATGCCAATGTGGTAATGATTTTGGTAGATTTTATCGCATTTTTCCTGAGACGTTATGTGAACCCACACCTGAAATTAAAAAAAAACAATCATTTAACTTGTAATACTGAATAATATTTCTAATAGACAGAATGAGGTTCAAACTGGAAGTTGTCATGAAATACGAAAAAACTTCTTTTTTAAACTTTAGCTTCCGGAAACATAGAATCACGGTTCATTTATCATAAGGACCTCAATTTCTATATGAAATACACAAGCTTTTAATGACAGCCGCAATGTCAATACTTTGTTCATAGATTGTGCAAAATTAAAAACAAGTTTTGTTCTTTAAAGTAGTGTTTAATGATAAAAGAAATTATTGAAACATTTTCATAAGCAATGAGCGTAATCACATGAAACTTTGATCGTGATCAGCGAATTTGCAGTGGTAAGTGTATTTGACAAAAAAGGGTTACTTCTTCACTTCACTTCTTTGCCGTTCATTGACCCACAAATGTGTCGAGCTATATCACTTTTAATATAGTTTTTATCTTGCAATTAAATACCGCAAAATATGCTTTAACAACAGTGTAGTGCAGTCCTTGTTATAAGTATATTAGGTACAAATCCTGTCTTTAAATTCGAATTTGAAACAATCAAATCTCGTAACAAGTGCCGTGAATGTACACGTGTGCATGCTCACTGCTCACGTTCCGATTTTTTACTACAAAGCCTTTAATTCTTGGTGAAAATGAAAAATACACACAACTTTCATTTTTTTTGTTTTGAAAATTATGCAAGGCTTTACAGCTTATTGAGATTAAAATGTATTTAAAAATCATGTAGCTGACATAAGAAGACATAAAATGAAACGATCCAATAAAGGACGTTGAGGAAATATGGAGGAAATATTGAATATGCGTGGTAGCAGTCAAAAATATGTGAACAAGGGTTTTTAGTTACGATAGTTATCAACAACTACCAACCTGGTCTTTCAATATTCTGTAAGCTCACAGTTTCACAATTTAAAGCTGTTCCATAAAAAAAGCAGATAAAACGTATAATACCTAAAAATTATCCACAATTTGAATTTGTGTACATATTCTAAAACTTTTAAATATACACATACTATTTTAGAGTAGTGGCCAGAATTATTACATGAATGTGCATAGCTGTTTTATAAGTACTCACATCAATATAATTTTATCCAAACTGCTTGGCAGAAAGCGTCACCCTTTGGTGAATTCATTGAATGATTGAATATTGAATTGATTCATTAATATTATCGAAAATTTTAAGACATCTAATTTATATTAATTCTATATATGTATATATACATTTTAAAATATTAAGGTACACCTGTTGAAAGTCGAAATTAAAGTAAAGACAGCGTGACGACATTGTTCGTCCTTAATTGCCTTCATCTTTTGAGAAACGGAGATTACGAGGTTATTAGTTATGGTTGATCGTGTGATGATGACAGAAGAAGATATACATATTGAACAGTTTACTTTAAGGCTAAATGTTAACATTTTGTATATACTACATAAAAAATTCATATATAGGTACCAAGACTTCTAACTGTGGAGCATAAACCTCCACAATACAGATATAATAAATTAATTGTTGCGGTTTTCATTTTTGTCATCATCAAGATCGTATAATTTTATGTACTTTGTAGAGAGTCGCCACAATAAACCTAGTGATTAAATTATGTACTTAGTACTATACTGAACCGGACTTTCCTCGATGAGATATACTCGTGATTTTGCGTTTTTTTTTTTAAATAATACCGTGGCCACTGTCCGTGGCTAATTTTGCATTAGTAAAATAGATGTTACAGGTATTCCTGATCGCGATCGGGAGTTAAAAGGTGAAAAAGATAGGCGAAAGCTGGGATAAGCGAGACCGTGACAAATTAGAACGCATCATTTGAAAGCACGTCGCCTTTGTACATTGTGTGTCTTTTTTGTGGCTACTTTTAGAAAAGAATTGCATGTCATCATCATTTTCTCAAATGGTGTTTATTATATCAAGCAGTATCTGCAATACAGATTCTACATGCATGAATTAAAATTCATCTTTAGAGAACTTTTTACCGTATTGTAGTATATCCAAATCCAAAGCTGCAACTGACCACTAAACCACGTTCGGAAAGAATCGACACTATACTTATATCGGGGCAATTTGAAAATTTGTCATGCCATGCCACAACTATTTATAACTGTGATTATCACTCAGTCAAATGAAAAGAAAATCAGCCATCTGCTACCTGAACAGGTACTTCCTTCAAAGAAAGTGAATATGTCCAATATATGCATATCTTGTGTGAGTGATGAGTAGACATTATAGTAGTATCTAAATTATTAATTATTTAAAAAATAATATATGCAATCACAATCGTAATCATCTCGTTCTCATCTTGTACCGATGTTAAAATAGATTGCTACCATAGGTAGGTATTCATTCATGTCTGTTCACTATCCCACTACTACATATTATTTGTCTTTGTACTTTCATCCTATCATCATCAAGTCACATAATGCATGTAAATAAATATACGCCTTGTGTGTGTGTGTGTGTGTGTTCTACTGGGTTTGTTCAATATACTTGTTGAAAATATATAAATTAAATCCTAAAAGCTGAAATAGAAGCCTACCATTTTATACCTGCTGCCAAACAATTCAATTTTTTTTATCGGAAATAACTCAATTCATCCGTTGCTGCAAGCGAAGCGTGAGCGTATTCAACAATGTGCAAATTCTAATAACATACTATTATAGTAGGAAATCTGCCAGCGTACATGGTATACCTATAATTATTAGGAAAATAACACGTATTATTGTTCTTTACTGACTCAGGCACATATAATATGCAATTTAAATATTTATTGTACAATATGTGATGAAAACTGAATATAGTAGTAGTACAAAACAAACTGCAATCAACTGAGAGCTTTCCGTATCCTTAAGAAATTTTTAGTTGCACATTATATATCACGCTATTAAAGACCTTTTGACATGTAAAACAATAAAAAAGGTAATAAACAGGCGCAATGTGAAAATGATTAAGAATGCAAGTCAATATTTGAAGTACAAGTGTGTAGTTTTGTAAAATTGAGCTTTGTTCGTGGCATGTTCCCTTCTCATTGTCCATGAACAGTAATCGGAGAAAGTGATTCTTATTGATGCTGTATTATGTATCTTTTATGACCATCTTAGTTATTTGGTATTTTCCATACTTCCATACGCATACTTCCATTTAGAATTTGAGTCAAATTGCAACTTTGAACTTGTCAATCTTTTGACCCCCAAAACATTAAGGAATACAAAAAATAAAATGTCAATCAAGAATTGTCAATTGCTCTTTATCACCCGTCCAAATATGTACGTACTATGTATATCAGTAATTTATCGCGAGAAACACTAATTTATCACACTTTTGTTCCTTTTTATCGATATAGTTTCTAAAATCTCTGTCTTTACCTGTTGCATTTTTGAAAGAAAGTTTTCCAGCAGTTTTCTGCATTCCCCATCCCGTCGCCACACACTTCATCCCAGTCATATTGAAGGACAAAGTTTGTACATCATCATTTGGCAGGCACACGGGAGAAATTGTTGGTGTCCATGTAATTGGCCGTGAAAGCTTCACTAATGCTTTATAACATTTCAGACACAATACAATCGAAAAATTAGCTATCAAAACACTAATTATAATTTGTCCAAGCAAGCGCATTCAGGAAGAGCAAATGTAAATACTATTACATTTACATGTAGTACATTTAAATTTAAAATTATTCATTTCGTTTTTATATACCATACCATTATTTAAAAAAACAATTAGAGACAGCATTTCAACATAGCATTGCTTAGTGCTTAATTAATAGCTGTTGTTAGTAAAAGGAAAAGGCAGCAATAAACATCAGAAATTTTACTTGAACAACAAGAGATCTATTATTGCAAATATCCGTCATTTACTTCGCGTTGCTCGCCTTGCCTCAGTAAATTACTGAGTACCTATTATTATGAAATAATTTTTATGCGTCATTGTCATGTGTAGGTATATATATTTGATTGCGATTGATGTGTAAAATCTTAAACAGTCAACACCAGTACACATGCAGTGATGAGCTGCTAATGAGAAGTGCTACACCCAGTAAATCGTTTTACAAACCATAAAATACAATAATTTTACAAAAGGGATAAAAAGTAATATTAAAGTACTTTAGTAAAGACGACATATGCATTAACACAGGTTCAACAAGTAGCCTTGTTAATTGAAAATTATTATCTATGTGCTGCACTGCCCCTGTCGAATAAAGAGAGCTTCATTGTAAAGAAAGAATATATATACTGTAATAAGCGCTCGCAGACTTTACTTGAAATTGAAGGTACTTCTAGTGTGACTTAATAACTATCATCAAAACCATCATCATATCATAAACTATGTAGCATTTTAAAATATTCTTGTGAGCTGTGCGTGTAATTACTTTGTCATGATGATATGATTGTTTTTTGATACTACGGAACCACAAGCACGTATCCGTGTTTCTCTGTACAACTATATGACGCATTCTCTAATCAACTGCAATCTGACAAAGCTGATGATCGGCACTATAACTTCAACTCATCATTGATGAAAATAACCATAATCATTAGTACTGAAATGTGTTGAATTTTTTGTTGCAAATCATAATTCCAATATGTACATGTAAATTTATCAACGTATCTGTAAAATCGTCTGTAATTGGAAGTTTATATGTGTGAAATATTAAAACAAAACGGACAGACTGACGAACTTTAATAGACTTTAAGATAAAAAAACAAATAGTATATAGCTTCAGTTATTTAATAATAAATAGTCAATTCATAAATATGACTGAATAAATACAATGAATGAGTTTTACTTGACGGAAACAAAACAACATGTGAGCACTTTTCCCTTTCAATAATAAAACCGTCTTTTCTGCTTCTTCTTTGCTTCTCTTATCTGACTTGATCAAAATAAAATTGTCTTCTTGTATAATATAGTTTTATGATGGCATGCATGAATGGCCATGCATGGCCTAGCCCGTAGCTATAGACTCATAAAAAAACAGGTTCATCCCAAGCTCATCATCAGCTTCTTCATACATATACTTATATAGGTAGTCAACACTTATAACCGTCGCGTATACATTTTATTTTAAGATTATCAACAGCTCTTGCACAAGAAAATACTTTGTGAGTAGGTAATGTCATATATTAAAAAAAAAAAGTTGACTGACATGATGCTTCATTTTCATTTGTGCATAAAGTCAAGTTAATGTGCTTTTATTCATTCATCGCTTTTTAATAATAATAATAGCTCAACAGTATACATTGTGAATTGTGAAGTCAACTTATTGAACTGCCTATATGCGCATCAAAATTGTATAGGGGCTATATAGTGTATAATATGCTGATCTGATCGTAATCTTATG
Organism: Zhuqinia jingwanae; assembly: GCA_027744095.1. Lineage (NCBI taxonomy): Eukaryota > Metazoa > Arthropoda > Collembola > Entomobryomorpha > Paronellidae > Zhuqinia > Zhuqinia jingwanae. The sequence continues at coordinate 10,422 of JAHZNC010003313.1, forward strand.
TATCAAAACGAGTGTAATAATTAGTGTTATAGGTGCCTCTCGACTTCATTGTGCTCACAGATAACGATAATAAAATAATAAATCTTTTGGAAATAATTTTTTACCTTGTTTTTTTTCTTTGTATGATTTGCATGTTTCACGCGTCACGCGAGAGAAACAATAGAAAGACAAAAAAAAAATAACCAGAAATTTTTACTCCTAGAAAAATATCTGAGAATATCTATCTATATGGAAGCGATAACTTGTCCCAATATTGAATAATGAAGTTGAATATCAGTAACAAAATTGATGACTAATGTGTACTTTAAAACAAAAGCACGTGATTTGATAAATTCCCTATATGTATGTACAAAAAACAATTATGATCATGAAAGGGAAATGGATGATTTCAAATATGTGATGAATATTGACTATTGACCTTTCATTAAAGGTGATGATGATGATGATGAGGATTATTATTATGACAAGCCAATTTTGATTGTTTTTTTATCATAATTATAATATACATAGAAGTTAGACCAAGCAAACGCAAGTAATAAATGATAATGACAATAAATCATATGGACGACACACAAAAAAAGTTGGTAACATTTTTGACCCTTCTGAGATTGTATTGTGCGTATTATTGAAGCTAGAAGTGGACGTAAACAAAAGTAAATCAAAAATTCTCAGTAAATTTTATAGACTGAGGCACGTGTTTGAGCGCTTCTTGTTCATTTTTTTTCCTTTACGCATGTCATGTCATTACTTTTATTCATGCAATAGTAGTAATGATGATGGGCTACTGCTGATTACTAATTGCCAATTGCAATAATAATAATAATAATAATAATAATTGTATACTGATATCAAACCTATATAGGTAGGTAGATGATGCGCTCCGCATGGCGCATGGTTTTTGATAGACACTCACTCAGACAGATCGTTAAATACAACGTCGGGTATAATTTGGCTTTCTTTTTACATAGAAATGATGAATGAATTTGGTCTTGGTGTCACGTGTTTTATGATTTTATGTGTTTCGCTGTTACATATTATTGTGTGGTTTTACTTTGTTTACTGATAATTCTGACATGTACATACCTTATTTGCATATAGGTAGGCATAGTGTGTGCATGTAGATATTTACCATTAATAAGAAAGGCGGAAGCCACGAGCAATAGTGATTAGAGAACATGGTTACAGTTGTTGTTTGTCTAAATCTCAAGAAGAGGGTCTCCGACCATATGCACACGCTTTACTACTTACTGTTTGGTTCTAATAATAAATTATCGACAAAAGGAGCAATAATCAAAAGGGGAAGGAAGGTATAAAAGAACTCGTTCTGTCGTGCAATTTAAAAAAAATATTGAAATATGTGTGCTATAAATTACGACATTAGTGTTACGAAATTGTGCCTAGTCTAGGTTCCTCCCAGCTTCAGTAATAACGATGATGAACGAAGAGACGGTGTGGTAATTTAGGAAGAAAGTGAAAAATGTCGGGACGTATGTAATGGGAGATACAATAATTATTATTACATATTATACGACTGTTTTTGTTACTGCCATAAATAAAAATTTTATACGTTAAAATAAATTATTACGTACGTTGTTTTGTATATTTGTATTTTTATGAGTTCAAAAATGGAAAGTATTATCAAACCAATGTCGTTGTCAAAATCCCGGAAGCGTTCATGCACAAACACACGCGAAACGCCAATCATCTTTTCCGTGCCCTCTGTTTTGGACCGATCATATTCGCCAGCCATGACGAACCAAGAGACTCCTCGTTGATTTAGACCAAATAGTCGACTAAACAAAATTGGAAATATATATGTTTATAGAGTAACTTTTGAAGGTGGTCACACGACTTCCAAAAACACAACCAGTTCATATGACTGTTGACTTTATATAAATTTAGAATTCATGCACTTACTTGTTTACACAATGACCTGCTGTCAAAACCCATTGACTCCCAATTAAAACACCCCCGCTAATCATATGTTTAAAAAAATTGCATGTAAAATTATACACTTTCATCATTAAAATTTCTCCTTTGATTGTGACCATTAACAATTACGCTTTTTTCAACGAAAAAGCTATTGCTGAGTATTTTTTCATTACCACCAGTGTCCTATAAAGCCCATAGTTGGATGACGAAGCTGTAAAGAGATTTGCCACGGCCAAGAGTACGGCTGCGCTACCTGCCCACCAACAATCCTTGCCAGTGGTCCTTCAATATCAGTCGGGTTCTTACTTTTCCATTTCATCACACGTGAATTGGCACGAGTGTTGCGGGGCGAAGCTTTCCTCTGATGATCAATGGGACTTCTGGGGCTTCGCCTGTTGCTTTTTATTGTTCTCTTGGCATGTTTACTACTTCTCTTAGAACTACTGACATAATTTGAAGATGGGGATAATACGCTACTGCTATTATTACTGAAAGTTGACTTTTCATCTCGAACCTCACCACCTCTTGACTCACGATGGGTATAAAACACGCTGATTCCACAGTCTGAAAAGAAAATAACAAAGAAAATAAAGGATGAGTTTTTTTTGTTAAAATCATACAAAATGTCACTGCATCTCTCCTACAATTTTTTTGCAAATTTTTTTGTACATACATAAATACCTATGCATGCCAAGTGCCATAAATGCGTGCATTTATTTCATGAAATATGATACAAAATGTCATATTCAACTTTCGCGGAGAATTTATGAAGTCGTGGAATAATTATGCTAATGAGCAATGAACACCACGGCTGTTGTAAATTATAAGAAAGTCGTTTGTAACATGAACTCAACTTCCTATGGGCACGCCAAAAAATATTCTTTATGTGATGAAAGCAATTTTATGAGACACTTGGCACTTTCTTTTCCATTTCGCCCTTACTCAACAGTATTTTATTTGTGTGCCACCAGCTATAGTCATGTAAAATCACTTTGACTTGCCTTCCAAAAACAGATTATGGATTTTTTTTTCATGTTTGAGAGTAATGGCTCTTTAAAAAAATATTAAGTAAGTAGCTCACATGTGTGTGGGTGAGCCCTCATCTCATGATGATAATGTGATCATCATCATTATCACATAAATCATTTCCCGACCTGTCTGCAGATTTTTTCGCCACACACTGCGTTCCCTGATTAATGGCTATTTGTAATGAAGTCTGAGCTGAACTGCTGCTGAAGTCGGTCCTTCAGATGTCTTTACTTTTACTTTACCTGACGCAATATTTTTTACCTATATATATTCAATACCTGAGGCTTTTACATTACAAATTAGCACTACTACGTAAATAAATAGGTAATAATAAATAAAGCCTGACATTTAAAAGGCTGTAACATTAATGTCTTGTGTTCCATCTTGAATGTTTCATGTAAGTAGTAGCTCAACGTTTTGTTCATTCTCGCGGCAACATTAAATATAGGTGCATCACTCTTCAGCTTTATTTTTTTTTAAAGATAAAATGTTTTGAAATTTAAGTAGTTATTAAATTAATTTTAGCCTAATTTTTTTTCTAAACGTATGCAAAGTCATGATCACGACTACGAAGAAGACGCGTCACTCATTTGACAACACAACATTGTTGTGTTTTTTATTATTAAGTAACCATATATGATTCTCACGTGC
>JAHZNC010003314.1:0-16872 GCA_027744095.1 Zhuqinia jingwanae
CTAATTTGTTGGCTTTGCACTGTTCAACAGTAGTATTAATACATACATATTATAATGATAATCTCTTAAAAAGTACATACCTACACATTTTTGCATTTGAAAAACGTTAGTTTTACCTTATTCCTGTTTAAAAAAAATATTTTAGTAGCAGCGTTTAATGATCTTTCAACAATGTTGCACGTTTTGTATACCTAGTAAACAATAATTGTTTTCGAAATCCCAATGTATCACTTATCAGTGAACTTTGTAAAAAAGAAAACCGTTAAACTATGAACATAAACATATGCTAACATCAAAAAATTGAAATAGAAAATAAATAGTAATAGTGACATGACATTATTAAGCAGCACTAAGGAACGCTCCCGAATGAACAGGTCATTATTACCCAAGAATATTGATTGATTTTGGCAATATAACCAATTGTGAATTGGCGATATACTAGTAGTCATGATCCTCATGCATAACAATTTTTAGTGTTTCCCAGCTTTGACCTCACCCCTACCTACAAGCTAAAGCCCCCCGAGTGAACGCTGGAATGGGAGGATTATAAACCTAGCAAGTTCCTTATATAAGTCGGTGGCTAGCTAAAACAAACTTCCCTAAAACGTCATGGGATAGCCATAGCTAGAGAATAACTTCACTGGAGGTTTTAGTTGTAATTATAAATGTTTTGTGCAACTTTGTATGTGCTTTCGAATATAATTATCGTTTCACGGAAAGCAATAAGCAAAACAAGAATACACATGTATTATACATACAACATAGCATTTTTTGGCTGACCATGACCCTGCCGCGCAGGTTTATATCAAGTTCATTGAAGCTATCCAGCACCTTGATTTCTGAATTTTATTACCAAAGTTCTTTGTTAAACACAACTGAAAGTTAATTCGGTTCGGTGTTCGGTATACTGTTTGTTTTATTTATTTGTTATAATTATTAATATGTCTTTATTCACCCCAAACATTTTCATTCTTTTCCATGTAAAAATACGCCATAATATGCACTCTCACCAGAGCTAGAGCTAGAGAGGTTTATACATATTGTATACATGCATGTATAATAATAATAGGTATCAATACTCACTACTTTATCACATCAAGCTTGTTTTGGTGGGCTCAATAACAAAAAGAACGTGGGAAAAACAGGAGATAGGTAGATTGAAGTGAAATGTCTTTTTTGTGAAATGTTCATGTACCCATGTCATTGTGTTGATCTTTCTTTACCAAGACAAATCAAACAGGTGAACACGATTAGTTATTAGTTACGTCGGAATAGATTAACCAACTCGACTAAAATCAGAATTTGGGGGATTTGTTGCACTAGTACTAATTACCTAGTAAGAATTATTATTATCACATAATTCATTATTATAAGTATTGATTATTGTAAGGCTGACAGAAGCGTTTAACCTTTCAGATTCTTCACATTTGGAGTGGCCAGCATGGAGGATCTCATCGAAGAAGTTCGTGGATCATTCGACGAGTATGGAGTATCAGTGGAGGGAAATAAAGATAAAATCTTTGAAAAATGTGCTGGCCTGTGCACAAAATATTCTCTTGACGCTGAAACTTTGGTAGGGGTCTGGCTAGCATTTGCCGCAACCAACACTATTGATGCAATGAAAGAAAGCCTGCTAGATTCCCTTGAGAAACAAAAACTATGTACAAGTAAAGATGTTCCTGATATTAAGCCTAATGTACATATTCCGGATTTAAATTTGATGACAACAACAGAGAGAAAGGTTGAAGTTTATGGTGGACGACTAGCTCTTATTGATGGGGATTCCGATTCGGACAATGGGATGGATAATGATGAAATGGACGTACTTCAAGCTTATGGGGCTGATGTGGGAACTCCAAAAATTAAGAAGAAACCCAAAGCCACAGAGCGATTTAAAAATCATGTTGATGACATCCCTAAGGATGGGTTCAGTCCTGCCGGATATTCTCCTGCTGTTCAGGCTAAATCCACATCGTATGGAGCGAGGACAAAAGCAGGGGATAATGTCTTGAGATATAAGTGCAAAGACTCGGATTACTGGAATGAAGTGTGTGAAGGAAATCAACAGGCAATCCAAGTTTCTCCTGTTTTCTCAACTAAAAAGTTGATGGATTCGCAAGATACGTTCAAGTACATGTTTCAGAAATCGACAGACATTTCAGCAGTTCTCAGCTCTATGTTGGCAAACATTGGGTGGGATATGTTGAGTGAGGATGAGAAGGAAGCTCCAAGATTTACGCGTGTCATCAGTTGAAGAATGTTGGTACCTTGGAAGAATCAGAAATGATGAGGGGAGGTTATCACAAGGAAGTACATGTTTGGAAGGTGATTTGGAAATTAGCGAAGGCCACGTTGTTTCTCTTGACTTATCAGGTGCCGAGGAATATCGTTTATTTCCGGGACAGGTTGTAATTTTAAAAGGAAGGAACGAGTTGGGAAAATGCTTGCGGGTATCTGAGGTAGCAATACCTTCTCCCTTACCGTTCCCTGAAGTGTTTCCAAATAAAACTCGCTCGCTAAACGTAATGCTGGCAGCTGGCCCTTTCACGCCTATTGACTCATTTCAATACGAACCTCTTATGGATTTATTAGAAGTGCTCAAGAAAGACAAGCCCGATGTTTTCATCATCGCAGGACCATTCATTGATCCTTCTCATCCCTTGATTGGAGAGGTTGCAGATACATTTGAAGATTTGTTTGATAACATGATGGAGAAAATTAAAAAATCAGTTAACGGATTAGATACGCAGGTTATAGTAATATCCACCGGTAAAGATGCCCACCATCATGCAGTGTACCCAACACCTCCGTATCCGTGTGAATCCAGAAAAAGAGAAAAAAATGTAACTATTCTCCCTGATCCAGCCATGTTTGAGGTCGCCGGAATTACACTTGGTTTTACTACAGTGGATATCTTGAAACATTTGGCAAACAGTGAAATTGCCAAAAGTACCATTGCTGACCGGATGGGAGGACTATCAAAGCTAATACTTTCACAAAGGAGCTTTTATCCTCTGTATCCATCAGACGAATCCGTGCCTCTGGATATTCAACTTGCTGTTAAATATTGCCAGTTTGAAACAACACCACATATCTTAGTTGTACCATCTGATTTGAGATATTTTATTAAAGAGGTGGAAGGGGTAATAGTTATAAACCCAGAGAGGTTGACCAAAGGAAAGTCGGGTGGTACATATGCTAGATTTCAAGTAAAACTTCCTGATTCTATTGATACAATTGTTCATTCCGTTGCTGATTTTTTCTGTGGAGAAATTTTAAAAATTTAACGTAATGTTCATTTTAATGATAATCGTAAAATAAATTATGGCTTTACAATATATGTTCACCGCTGGCCACTTGATGTAAAAGTCAATTTATTTCTCGTCATAGGCGTGATGTTATGTATTTGTTAGTTTGTTACATATATGTATGTGTTATCTATTATTATCTATCTAAACAAACGTCAATATTCATCCGTACATACACGAATCCCAATAAAACTAAATAAATAAATAACCGGCAATGTACAAAATTTAAATTTACGTATAAACTAATTTACATTAAACGCACTCAGTCTCGAAAATAAAAATTAAATATGCAATTACATATTACAAACCGAAATTATTAATACTTTTCTTGTACGCACCTGTAAAATAATGTGTTTTTTACACACACCAACTTCATTTAGTTTCCGTTCCCTACCTTGCAACATAATATGTAACTACCTATATGAGTGATGCTTATTGTCGTCCTAGATAGTACTACACAACTAAAACCTATTATTACAACGAAATATAGTTTATACAATACAAGATAAATGCATTCAGGTAAAATATACAATAATTCATTAAATTTACAAACAAATTTCCATCTTTTGTTCTTCTATGTTACACATATATCTAGTTAATTCGTATGTAGAAATCGAAATGCATTTAACCAAAGCAAAATCCCGTAATTTCGCAATATACAGAACAATGCACAATAGGTTTAACTTAACGTAAGGTAATCTTTCAATATATGTAACACCATAGGTAAGGGTATTTAGCTTTTTCATAGCATTACACTAGATGAAGAAGGAAGAGCTGGCACTTGTCCGACAACAACGGGAAAGTCACCCTCAATCCAATGAATCAAAGCATGCTCTGTTAGTTGAGAAGCAGTAAAGTGATCTTTGAGGAGCATTTGCGAGAAATTGCAATGCATTTGATACGCCTCGTTTTCTCGGGCAGCTTCACTACATAACCTATAGAGATCTAAAGAAAAGAAATTTCTCAGTGAAGCTGGAAGTGTAGAATATAATATTATGAACATTATGAGTGGCCTCCTATTTTAAATAAAACGAAAGAATGTATCTTGATCTTATCCTGTCATCATATACCTGAATAAAGTTAGTCAAAAATCTTACTTGGCATCATTATATCTGGCCTGAAAGAACGACTGTAGTCCTTGAACGTAATAGGCTGCCGCCCTTAAACTATGAGATGCAGAGGGCAAAGTCTCAGGGTTTATTCTGTCCATTAAACTTTGAAATTCAGCTTCCCGTTTGGTACGTAAGTATACAATAGCGAGATTTAGGTGGATAAACGTCCATAGTTCTCTTTCTTGAGAAGACTATAGTAAAATTAATCATAATCATGATTATTACTTTGTCATGAGTAATACATTTCATGGTTTAAACTTTTAAGATTTAAAAAACGTTACTTGTAATGCAGTCGTAAACTGCACTTCGGCTGCTTCCATGCAGTTCATAGACATTGCGTAAAGACCCAACAATGTATGCAGCGGGGCTTTGTGAGTTGTAAGTAGTCTGGGATGTTGTTGGCAAAGAGCACAAGCTTGAGAGATTTCCTATTCATGAAAATAATCTTAATGTAATGAAAACGCAACAACTTCCAGCTCTATAATTTCATACAGAACAACGCCATTTTACCTGTAACGCCATAGTTTTGTTTCCCATAACCAGCCTGCACATAATAATTTGCTCTAACAGGAGCAACTGAAATGTGCTCAAGATAGGCTGCTGTTCCAGTACTATATAAAATAAAATCTCAGTGAAAATTTGTGACATGTATTAATCTTGTTAAATTAAAAATTTATATAACTTACTACGTAATTTCTCTATTTGAATGAGTGCTTTATCGGTGTATTTTTGGGCCTTATCTAAGTAACCACCTTGCATAGAGTGCGTGGCTGTAATTAAGTACACGAGAACACAAAGATGCTCCTTTGGCATCCACATGAACATGTCTCCTACGTTTTCTGCGACAATTTCTGAAATTATGAATTATTATTATCTGAGGTTTGAGCACTTTTGTAAAGAGTTGGCCTGACCAAATATAAAGAATGAGCTTTTTATTATGATCATAAATTTTAATTCCAATTTACCATCATCAGACGGCCAGCTGGGCTGAGTAATTGTTTGAATACTCTGTTGTAGCTGTTTTAAGCTTGGCTTTACACTTTTAATTTGCCCCGCCATTAAGTAATGACATACCTACAACACAACAAGGGTAAAATTAAATAAAAGCAATAAAACAAATTGCATAGGTATATTTATTGTTTATTTGCACATACGAACCTGCAAAACTAAAAAGAAAACTTTCAGATATTCTTTTTGGTGCTGATTGCCTTGCCAAGCCTCAACCAGTAAACTTGCTTGCTGAAGTAGAGGATGAACTTCTTGAAATCGTTTCGCGATCAAAAGTAACTAGAAAAAATAATGGATGAAAGCATTTTATAGCAGCGATTTTATTTACTTTACAACGGAATAACCGCTTTTACACAAACGAATATTCAACTTTGTGACATTTTCTTACCATTCCTTTGCTGAGAAGAAACAATACTCTTGTATAATGTGCCATGGAGTATTCCGCATAATCTACACCAAATCCTAGTAAACTGCAGGCAGACTGGTAATCCTTTTCGGACGCATGAATTTGCTGTAAAGTACAAAATAGTATTAGTGCATATTTGATCCAGACAAGAAATCCCGCGCAATTAAACTTTAAAATCGTTCAAATTAACTCACAGCTAGTTGAAATATTAGTCTACAATGCCAATAGCAGCTTGCATTTGACAACTCTATCGCTTTTCTGAGAAGTGGCTTCGAGAGGTTAGATTGACTTTGTTCCTCGTATAACGTAGCTAGCGTACTGGCTACTTCAAATTTTACTTCGTCAAAATTGTTAATCGTCTGGGATGAATGCCACTGTGAAAAATAATTAAAATTTACATGTACAAACAACGCTATAAACATTACATTTAAAGGCAACGTAAGTATTTTAAACTTACGGCTTGTTCTAAATGCGTTCTGGCCAAATCTATATTTTTTGTATGAGTTAATAAAATGGTTCCGAGTTGTAAATGCGTTCTTGATTCCACACGCTGCGGTGGTTTGAAGTTGAAAACCGCCTGGAGACACTGAATACAACATTTTATGTTTGGAGGTGTTGACGTTCGGAAATCCTCTGCTAAGCCCAACAAAGCCAGGTACCAGGCGTCCTGGTTGTTGGAAACCACCATGTTATCCATAATTATGCTAATAATTCAACCGAGTCTACTGGGCGATATAATAGCACAAAACTGCAAGTGCTCTTAAGAGCACCAGTATTTTCAAACTTATTTTTGTACGGTAACTCGCCAGTAAGTGGCAATTGAATTCATTTTCACAGTTCTTTTACACAGCAATCGCTCACAAAAACAAAGTCGTATCAAAAAAGTATCCGTTTGTTTAATGCTTTTAATTTATTTTATTTAATCACTTTTAATCAAACAATTTCTGTTTCACTCAATTCCATGAAGTTAAAACTTCTCCGACAGATTACACTGCAACTTCATTCCTCAATTAAGTAGAAATTCTACTATGTTAAACAGTGTTTAAAACATTGAATATTATGATAGTTGTTTTTTTATATTGGAAATGAAATAAAGTGTCAATTTTGTCACAATCAAAATATTGGGAAAAAACAATAAGATTTCAAAGTTTGCGGGGTTGAAATGTTTTGAATATCACGATTGTATCTTCCTGTCAAGTAGTTGAGCTGTAGAAATCTTGATGTCTCTGGCCATTGGCATTTTAGCTTCCTTATACATCGGTACATGAAACGCGTACCTACATGCATGTATTTGCACATGAAAAAATATTGAAGGAGAGTAGTAGTAAAAGTTTTATGTGCAAAGTGTGAGTGTAACATTTTGAATGAATTTTTTATGGGCATATGCCTACTAGTATATATGTATGTTTATGCAGGTAGAAGGGTTGTGCTTAACAAGATATCCAAGTTATGTTTGTTTTGTTATGTACATGTATGCACACTTGCACACCAAATTTTTAATTTTAAGGTATGTTCATTATCATGAATGTGAGTCTGCGTAATTAATAATAATTGTGTTTCATAGTGTTTTTACATAAACACTTGCATATTGAAGTATTAACGTATTGTGTCATGATTTTGAACATAGGGCAACTTGACAACTACATTTTATGTTTATTTGTGACAAGAGGATTCGTTTTTGATCACACAATCTCATGTGTGTGTGGCGTGAGGGGCAGTGTGAACGACACAATCAATAATGTGAAAGGTCAAGGGAGAAATGGGAAGGAATGGAGGCTTGACTAAATGACGCATTTTCTCAAACTTTTTAAATTATGAGGTGATGATACGAATGAATTATGATTATTGATAACGACATTGTTCATTAATCGAGACCTGCATTATTCCAGATAAAATTAAGTAATTCAATGTTGTGTGTATATATAATATATACTATACTATTTGTCAGGGGTTTTCAAATGAAAAAATGCAATCAATATGAATTGGCGAGTAACAAGTAGATTTAAGCCATAATACTATGTTTTTAAAGATTTCATACATACTTGATACTTCATAATTTCATTGTACTAGAACAAATCATAATTCAGGTGAAAATCCTTTACTCAACTATACTATGATGATCCGGCAATAAATTAGGAAGATGAGGAAATGATATTCTATCATTCTATCTGTATGATAGTATGTGTTCTTCTGTTGTAAATACCCTGTTATCATTTTCTCTTAGTAGCTTCATTTTTATTTACTGAACTGCATTTAAGCTGGGGGTTTCCCTTCAGTCTGCAGTCTTGAGTTTTATTTTCTGTTAAAAAGTAAATTGGTAGATGCATTTTGTTTGTTTGTTTGTTTGTTTGTTTTCTACAATCAACACCCCAGACCTGGGCCATATGTTTGCAAGCTGGCGTTTTGCCTTCGGAGAAACGATTTTCCTCTGTGGTTTTTTTAAAATTTAATTTAAAAAATTCTTTATCGCGTTCATATACAAATGATTCGAGGCAAACTGATTTCTTAGAATACCTACTTATATATTGTGGTGGCATTCATAATTCATACATCATCAATATCATCATGCATCTAAATGATATCTTATACATAACCATTTCTGATTTTTGGTATAAGATATCGGAGGTAATAGTAAAACATAATATTAAGCCATTTTGCGTAGCATGTCAACATATTTTAAGCATTACTCTTTGACTTGGAACAGTTTTAAATTAAAATATTTAATTGAATCCAGTGACGTTGAAGTAAAAATTTGAATCTTCTGTGTGTAACAAAAAATGGCATCTCTGTGCTCGTGTGTTGTTTGTGGAAATGGTATATAAAATGACAAGCTTGGGAAAATGGCGAAAGAATTTCAATGCGAGTCACATATATTTCCATTCCAAATCAACTGACTAGTGACTAGACTAACCATTGCATTTATCATACCTTATACTATTTACCAAATAATACTTTGTACTTGATTTAAGTTTTTGTCATTGCCATTGTTTAGTGTTGAAGTTTTCGTAGCAATGCAGGTACATACATGACGGTTCATAAACCTGAGCACCAACACAAATTGAAAAACAGAGGTTATTTAATATAACGCAAGTGTACATATTATTTTTTTATTTGTGTGATGCTTGATGCTTTGTTGTAGAAAGAGGTGCATACTTACCTTTGATTTGTTTGGATTTATCTTGAAATTGTATTTAAAAAATGCAATCTTTATATTTTTAGTTCAAATGCACCGTTTAAAATTAGAACAAAACAACTTTTTTTAAACGCTTTAATTTTACACACACACACAAAAACATGAGCGTGTACGTAGATAAGTATAATTACATATTTTTTTTTTTTACAGAGTGCATTCAAGAATAATAATAAAATGTACAATAAGATATGAAATGTCCATCTTTTAATCACACGCATGGATATGTATTATCCCTAAACTCCTTAGACAGAAAATCCAAATTTTACATTGCGATCAGGTTGATTTTTTTCATAATAATAATAATAATATAACATACAGTGAATAAAAAAAATGTTTTAATATGTAGGTATGCATGTACAAAAAATATTGATGTCTATCTATCTGACAATGAACCTATAGTAAACCGTCTATATAGTGTTTATGTAAGCTACCAGCTACCCAATGCAATGCATATTTTTGTGGAAGAAACTCATCCTATTGCTTGAGGGAGGGGGAGTCAATATCTAGCCATTAACTATTAAAAGTACAAAACCCAATCTAAATCTATAAGGATATGGCAAAAGAAGAGTTGCACGAATTCTCACAGTCAGTCACCATACACGATTCTCAATTGTAGCAAGAGGACTCTTCTCACACTCACCGCCACACCGCATCACAACAACTACTAATATTACCCTCACACAGCTAAAAAATGAAACGAAGCAAGCAAGCGTCATCATTGGTATCATCAACATCGTCCTTATATGATATTATTATGAATACAACATACAAAGCAACAGAAAACATAAGCAAAAAGGGTAAAATATATATTATAGCGTAGCAATAATAATAATAATAATAAGCAACTCTACATCCAACATCACTCTGCATCTCTGACTGATCTGAAATTGAAGTTCCTCCTGTCCACTCATCTCCTCATTTTGTATCAGCATCATTGTCTTTTCCCTGATTTTGTAGGTGCTGTAAGAAAAAATGTACGATGATAATAATTATCATGGAGCTCCTGTATACACACAACATATAAGCATTCACACACTTGCTCGCTAAATACAAAAAAATGCATAAAAAAAGTTCAGCTCAAGCTTAATCTAAGAAAGTGGCGAAAGAGACAATTTACGCATTTTATTTTATCAATGGATAAGAATAAATTGAGTTAATTTTGGGAACAATGTTAGGCATTCCTACACAAGATAATCTCAAACAAACATGATCAAGGTTAAAGGTGAGGGATAGACGACCTAAACCTATTATTAAGCCATTAATGGAGTCCTTCTGAAAATTATGAAATGCAGAATGTATTTATTAGTAATGTAAATTATGTAGGTAATTACAAAAACGTTGATGGGGACATGCAATAACTACAAATATGAAATATGCATCATATTTTTGTCTAAAGTTTTAAAGTTAAAATAATATACTATTTCATGTAAGCACACACTACTGCGAGATTAACTGTTCAATTTCAATTCATATATCGTTCCATCATGGTGTATTAATTGAAGCATTTTCCTCTTTTTTGGAAAGCAATCACTTCCTTTAAATGTAGTTTCAGCCTGAAACTTGGGTTTTTAGTTTTGCATTTTCAAATCTGTGTGCAAGACCAAACATTCGAAGAGATAGTGATGTGCGTGGGGTATTGTACCACACAGACATACATGACCAAATCAATGAATACTTACTTTCGCTATGTGTAATAATGACAAAATGGGAACAGCTAACCAACGTATTAACTAATTAATGATATATCCATGCGAAATAATGCTTGTATGTAACATCCACTGCCCTACTCGTTATTTTTGCAGTACATTTCCCTGTTGAAACATGCATTTATGAATCATTATTACATTTTTCGATTTTGATTGAGATTTACGTGACGTATAAACGTTGAACCTCATAAAATTGAATAATATTGTGCTGATTGAATATTTTTTTGTTCATTTTTTGTGAGAAGAAATAACACTCATTATTATTGGTCAACTTTTGAAGTTCATATATTGTAAGTACAAGAAAGGATGACGAGACAGTTCATTCCATATGCATTCTATTTTGTATGCCTTTGTAGGTATACACACATAAATGACTGCCAAAATTCGATGCTCCCATTCTCATTAACCCTCTGAATAAGACATACATCATACATCACTTGCTTTTATGTTCAACTCTTTTGACGCAAAATTTTAAGTATGTAGATTATATTTAACACAACAGAGATATTATACCGATTTTTGTAAAGGTGGAAGAGCTTTTTCATGAGTGTTGCAAGAATCATTCACTTGCCACATATTAAGTATTTTCTCATCAACTAATATTTATTACCTAAAGCGATCATCATCATCATCATCATCATAGCCGCCACCACCACCACTAACTTCAGACGAGCACCACAAAACCCCAAATGCAGCTAAAAAGTGTAGGTTACCCTCTTATGTGTTGTTACATACATGACATGAGTAAAACACAAGAAGACATTTTTACTAAAATGTATTATGTATGAGGAAAGACAACAGCAGCAGCGGCACCACCAGCCAAGTCGAAGCATTAGAGGATCTCCACCTCCCCGGTTTCTATTCAATACACACATAAGTGCACAATAATATAACACTAACTTGCGGGTCATGATATTATATAATACATACCATAACACCACCGTATATTCATTTACAATTCTATATATATTACGTGGTAAACATGTATACCATGTAATATACCTATATGTAATACAATAATACTCACTCACACACATCTCATGAAATGGAAATGCAGAGATACTGGCTACACAAACACAATCAGCGTTAAGAAACGAAGGAAGGGTGCTCCCATGTTTCCGCAAAATTTTCCAAGTACATGGCCATTCGTACTCTGACTTGTGCCTACGTAACATCACTTGTGAGCCAAACAAAACTCTATTATATGAATATAATCCCTGCTTTTTGTTGAATTTTACTACGTACAGAAAAGGCAGCCGAATAGAAGGCTTGCTTTGCTTGGGACCCTCTTGCAAGCTCACACACGCGATCTGATCACACAATGAAATATAATCGTCTCAAAACCAAGAATCGTATATACATATATAATATACTATACAATATAATATATACATACATATATACAACACGACTGGCTCTTTTCTTCTTTTACTGTACCTATATACTCTCTGACACTTGGCGAGCTAACAACCTTTTGTTTGAAAACTCAGCTTGTCCAGACTTCTGGGTCAACTTTGGCTAACAACTGCATCCTCCTCTATAATATACCAAGCAAGCTTATAACACCCTGCCACCACTCGGCGTAGTGTGTTGTGTCAGTAAAGGAGTGTGTAGTAAGTATTTGGAAGAGCGTACTCCAACAACGCCAACATCATCATTATTTACTGCATTCTGTTCTCTCCTCCCGTTGATCTATATACCTATCCCAGAAGTATATATATATATACACACACTCTTATAAAAATACCGAATCGCACACTCACACGGATAGTTTTAGCTGAGGCTGTAAAAGTGCATATAAAACAACTTGCACTTTTGCCAATGCCAAAGACCTGAAACTACATTACATTACACATATCCCAGTCTGACGCACTTTTCGTAAAGGACGGACAGACGAATAAACTAGATTTTTGTTGAGTACATATAAAGAAGTTGAATATGTTTACGTCTGTCTCTATGTCTGCTACTACTTTACTCAACTTGTGTGTGTGTTTGCGTAGTTAGCAAAATGCAGTTTTTTGTGCATACAAATGTGTGTGTTGTACTCTTCCTTCCTTATACCTATTCATGTAACTTGTTAGTAAAAAACGCACATTGAATAATATTATGATTAGTCTTATGCACTTGTGTGCAGTGCACCATATATAGCACTAGCACTCCAACTGACTGACTGAATGAAAGTCGGATTTTTGCTGCTTGAGAACAGCATATAATATCAAAAAGCTTCAATACTCGTTTTTTAGCATGCTTGTCTGAGAAAGTCAGTATACTAGTGACAGTGGTTCATGGTGGTTGCAAGAAAAGTTGTAGTAGGTGCCTGTGCCGTGTGTGTGTGTCTGCGAACAAGATGCAAAAGTTTGGAAGTGCTTCGTTGTGGTAGTAGTAAACGCATATATACTACTGCTTAAACACTGACTGACTGAAGCAGAATGGTTTATGTAACCTGTTTAGTAACGAAACCATTGACGGTGTCAGGTTTATTTGCTGAATGAGTGAGTGAAGTGCATCGGTGCAAGGATCATAGAGGTGCATCTTCCCTTTCAATCAACAAACTGCATCCATTTCCCATTTGTATTCTTTCACTGAATGAAAGCAAATCAGTGTTTTCCCAACAAGAATTTGTAACAACTTAAAACAATAGGGGTCGTTTGGAAAGTGACCATTTCACCGACATTGTTGTGTGTACACATATGACGTGGAGATCCTATATATGGATTTCAGATTAAACACCTTTTACCAGAATTTGTATTGGTATTGCACTGCAGACAGGAAATTTAATTTGTGTGATGATGATCATTATGTGTGTTTTTAAAAGTTTATAGTTTACCACTTGTGTCTGTTTGTGTATAAGTGTTTGTGACGGATGATGATGATCGTGGTCGAGTAACGGGATCAGTAATTATGTGGACGTGCACAGAAGAGTGACGGTAAAATTGCGATGTACGCTTTATAGGGATGGGGCATATTTTCTGAAGAAATAAATATTCGTTTCATCATCATGCCAAGCCAAGCCACACTACTGCATTGTGCATTAATATTGTAGAAGAGAGCCCATTGTTACAATGGCTGGTTCACACGGTTTACTAATACGTAGTAGTAAGTAAGAACATCGATGCACTTTGTCATACAAAATGAAAAAGTTATGATCAAGTTTGCCGGTTTTGCTGACATGCATGTTGTGTGCGTAGCAGAAGCTAGCTCTGTTAAGTTATTATAGCATCCACCATGGAAAATATTTTTTGTATATTTTGATCACAAAAAAAACTCAACACAATACACAAGCACAATACCGAAGAAAGCTTTAATTGTTGGACTTTTTACTGCCTCGTTGTGGAGCTAATTAACAGGTGAAGTAAATACGTAAGTATATTTTTTTCATCAATTTTTTTTAGTAGGCATTCTGTAAATTTAAAGTTAAATCGATCATGATGGCATAAAGAAACTTTTTCAAACTAGTAGAAAGGTCTAAATTAGATGTGCTGTCAAAATGTATGGCACCAGATGTCAGCAGTTTTGTATATATTTTTACTCCCTTTTTTCATGAGAATTTCTCTAAACAAGTAATATTACTTTACTCCAACTTCTTCGATCATTTGCCTTGTAAAAGAGCAGAGTTGTTCACTGATTTCTTTGCTGCTGCGATATTTTATGTACCTTATTTTGTGTTAAAAAATGTTTACACTTTATCGGAGAATAAAATGATTTACTAAGTGTAAAATTGGGAGCTTCATTGAAAATGTACATAATATATACGCCTAAACAATGTCAAGCTGGTGTTTGGCAATGACATGGAATGGAATATGTTGCGTATTAAACATATCTCAAATCTTTCGCTTGAAATTTGTGAACAGCAAGTTTGTTCAGGTTTTATTTGTCGGTAAATTTTAACTCGTTCGTGTGATATTTTCTTTCGATCAACGTGCATATATATATATATATATTATACAGCTTATTACCAAGTGTGCAGAATACATCGTCATCGTCTTTGTCAGAGTAATTTTTGGGTTTTAGCCAGAAAAAATTAAAACATTCTGCTTGCTCTGATTTTCAGTCTATAATAAATAACTATTTTGATTCTGTCTACAAAATGTTGTAAAGTTTTTGGGAGTAAGTAAGAGTTTTCATATTTATCATAATCACGCCATGATGTTTATAGCACAAAATAAAAAAGGGATAACTCGACCAGATATTTGGGGATAATTACTAATTATTACGTTTATGCTACTAAATTGTAGAAAAGTCGGCGGTTAAATAATAATTTGCAGTATATTTCACAATGCAATTTGTTATATTGCAACTACCATGCATTGTCGATTTTAACTTTTTTTTACCCTTTTATTTTTTTCATTACTTAGTACGTACGTCAGGAAAAACAAGTAACCGAAGAGTAAACGACATGCTTTTGCACGAAATGACATGAAAATCTCTTAAACACGATAAAAGTAGCAAAGCGGAGCAAATTAATGTGTGTGTGTCTTGTATGGATGATGATGATGATGCAATCAAGTTATGTATGCATGTTGATATAAACCTTTCTTCTTTGTAAGCAAATTACCAGAAACAAATATAATATATAATATGTTGATTGTATTTGTGTTGTTGTGTTTGTCATATCATGCGTGTATAAGCTATAAGCTAAACGTAATTCCAATTTGACTTCCATAAATCTGATCAATAAGCATAATAATACGTGTCCATCCATCACACATTTATTATCGCACAATAATCAATATTAGTTTTCACATTGCGCAGCGTAATTGATACCTACTCACTACTACCTCTCTGTATTATATGCTGCTGCTTTTTCTTGCCTCCTGTGTGTGTGTGTCACAATATAAATGCTTCTCCTGCCAAACCAGCCGACCAACCACTACCGCTACTGTTGTATTGCATACAATGCCATCATCATATAATGTGCCCAAGGAAAAAAAATCAATACCGACGATTTGATATCCTTGTGCTTGTAATGAGAGAGCTTGCTTTTGCTTACAAAACATATAAAAAGTGAAGAAATTAGTTCATCTACATACTTACATGTCTTCTTCGTGAGAGTAACATCTCCAATTTTTTTTTGGCACTTGAGCAAACTACTTCAACTCATCAACGCTCCCTACATGTCACCAACATGGCGATCGCCATCATCAACATCATCATCACGATTCATGATCATTACTTTTTACTTTACTTTTACGCGTTTTCTGTGTGTTGTGTGTAGGGATATGCATTACATTACAACAACTAACAACACGGCCACGACGACAAAGACAGACAAGAAGCGAAGCAAAAGAGTTCTCCGCAAGAAGGAGCTAAATCGTAATAATAATAATGCTTCTTCTGATAAACAGGAATAGGTAGCAGCGAGCAAGCAAGCAAGGAATATTCATCATCACACGGAAATTATAATGCTGTCGCATGGTTGGTGCTGACTTGGTTGGATATTGTACAGAAATAGGAATATTATTATTAACTCTTCTTCTTTGAATTTGAAATAATGATAATAATAAATGCATGAAGAAAGAGTGCCTTGTGTAGTTCTCTCCTGACAGCACAAATCAGATAAGATATAAAAAATCAACTCTGAGAATCATTTTTTTACACTGTGTACGTACGAACATATATAATCATCACAATCATGAATGCTTTATGTATCGTAACGCAATTGCAAGTAAATATATTGTATATGAAATGTAATGTAAGTGTAGTGCTTATGTCGTCGAGTAATCTTGTCTTAAAATAATGTTATGTGATGTAGACCAACCTTCGCAATTAACAAAATACCTAGTTAGTGAGTCCTTACAACTTATTGCGTATCCATTAAATTATTACGTGTAGACCATATATCCTTGGTTAAAACACTAATTATTGTAAATCTACGCATGCATGTAATTTTTGGGACCTATCCACATTTGGGAACATAAATAAGTGCCCTGCGTAGGCATTCGTATGTCTATGTAAAAAGTTACGACGAACGAAAACTACATTGCGTCGTTATTAAAATAAATGCATATTTACTTCTAAAAATGTTGAATTATCAGAAGAAGAAGAAAATATTCTTTAAACTCCGCTTTTAAATCTAATTCGTTATGATGACATTTTTTATTTATGTATATTGAATGCGAATATTACGAATGGAACAAAA
>JAHZNC010003315.1:0-15488 GCA_027744095.1 Zhuqinia jingwanae
TGACAGGGGAAAACTTCCACTTTTCACAACTCTCTCTCTCTCCCACACTACTCTGGCTCCAGATTGGCTTAGTATACAACTATACCTACCACAGACACACTCCCCGACTCCTTTTTTTCTCCCTCTCCTCATTCCTGTATAACCACTTCTTCTTCTCTCCTTTTTTCATCGTCCGGAAAATGTGTTTTCGCTTCTGTGACTCTATGATTCATTTTCAGAGTTTTCATGTGAAAGCAGTGTGTGTAGAGTTGAGTAATAGTGGCGGAGCAGGAGAAATACTGAAAAACTTGCTTTCGACCAAAAGTTTCTTTTTTTTTTCTGGAGGAGAGGGCCAACTCCATGCCATCGCTGTGGAAGAAGAGGGGTGCTGCTGCTGTTGTTAGTGATCCTCTAAAGTCATTTAGGCATAATATACACTTCTAAGCAGAATGATGAGCTGCACCGACGATGGTTTGGTGGTGGCAATCACACAATATTTACCAAGCAAAAAGTTTTTGCTTGTGTCCTTGCCTGCCTTGCCTTAGTATATGTGCTTTACTTGCTTTTCCCTCTTTTGATGCGTGCTCATTCATTGTTGTAATTTATGTTTTATGGGTTTTGCTGATGTTATGCATGCTTGCATGCATACAACAACAGCACAAGGCATATTGTATGTAGTAGCAGCACAGTAATCACAACTCTGTCTGTACTACAAACAAACAGGGTTGACATCAAAGAAACTTTATAGGATATAAGGGCATATTAAAACATTATATTATTATTATATACCTAAGCGCGTAGTTAATACCCATGTATGTACATTATTTTATGGTGTATTTTTAGATGGGGAAAGTTTAGTTCCAACAAAAACGGGGGAAAAAGGAGCAGCAACATTTTCCAACCAAGTTGTTTCGTGGATTTTAACAAAAGTGCAGCCAAGACTAACAAAGTTTATACGTATGTTTTCTCTTGGTTTAACAAATAAAGTAAAAACTGTTAAAGTATGTACGTGTGGTGTGTAGTAAAAATGAAGAAGAAGCAGAAAGCGGATTTTCTGGTTTAGGTATTTCGCAGTAGTAGCAAAAGGGGATTGGATTTAGAGTAAAAGGAGAGTAGTGTGAGCAGGAAGAGTCGACAACAGGAGAGAGAGAGAGAGAGAAAAAAAAGATGGAAAGTGAACATTTTGCTTTGTTGCAAGTCAGTACAACGACAGTTTATATACAACTACTCGCTTTTGCTTGTTGTTCCTCCAATCCCTTTTGTTCAACACAGAAGAGGAACGGTGTGTGCATACTTAAAAGCAGTGCAGAGAGAGAGAGAGAGAGAGAGACTTCCCCTTTTACAGAAAATTTTCAGGATTAAAGAAAGTTCAATAAATGGCTACGTATATCATTTATTACAATGCAATGTATTTTATAGGGAGGACGGAGAAAATACTACGCCGCGTTTTTGGGTTTTGGAGATTTCACAAAAGAAGAAGTGTGGATGGCGAAGAGAAGATCGGAGATAACAAAAAAAGTATTGTGTGCTGATGGAGTAGTAGTGGTGGCGATGACGGGAGTCAGCCGGTTTTGACAATTCCAATTGCATGGGCGTGGCCGCGCTTGTCACTTGCAAAAAAATGTCGCTCTGCTCACTGAAAACTTTTTTGAACAAAATATCCTCCAAGAAAGCTTGCAGTTGTATATGCCACATAAATCTATATAATTTGTTTGCTAAAATAAATTGTTTCAGGTTTTACTTTAAATACACATGAAAAGAAAATAATTACTCATTTTAATCATTTTTAATCATCATCATGAGTCAAATTTACTGAATTTATTTCGATTTCTTTGCTAAACCATGAATCATCATTTTCATTGCTTTTCTTCACACGGATCATATTTTATTTTATGTGTAATTATTATTTTCATATGAATTTTTAAATTTTGCATTCGAAACCCGTTTTTATATTGTCACAGGCTCTTCTTGCGAGATTGGTAATTTCATCCATGCTAAAATAAATTGTTTCAGGTTTTACTTTAAATACACATGAAAAGAAAATAATTACTCATTTTAATCATTTTTAATCATCATCATGAGTCAAATTTACTGAATTTGTTTCAATTTCTTGCTAAACCATGAATCATCATTTGCATTGCTTTTCTTCACACGGATCATATTTTACTTTGTGTGTAATTATTATTTTCATATATGAATTTTTAAATTTTGCATTCGAAACCCGTTTTTATATTGTCACAGGCTCTTCTTGCGAGATTGGTAATTTCATCCATTTTGTCTTATTTGACGGTTTGTTGTCCGTCGAATTATATATGTTTTCCTATTCCTATTGTTCTATGTGACTTTTGTGTTGTAACTCGAAAAGAGACCAGGAACAATGAAAAATACATTTTCATTAATACAGCCAACAGCAGATTTCTTTCAACTGCCCGTCCTTTGTATCATCTCATTAAACAACACACTAGCACTTTTAGGCATGTATTTTATATGTATATATATTTTCATTCATAAAAACCTAATACTATAAACACATAATGCATTTAGGTACAGTTCTCGACACAGTAAACTTGTCTACCATGTTATTATACGTACCTGTTTTTCTTTTTCATTACAGCGTGATTGTAAGGTGTCAGTCAATATCAAAAACATTTCTTTGTAGTGTTTTGCGTGGCAGATTTTACTGGTAAAATGAATGACAATGATTAATATGCTAAAAGCTATACAATAGTATATTATGTGGTAAATATATAATATATTGCTATAAGTAAATGAATTACTTTTACAGGTATGTAGTATGTATGGGTATGCATGCATGTGAATTTTTTTTTGTTTATGTCTCCATCCTTTTGTTTTTGCAAAATGTTGAAGATAATGGGGAATATAGGTAGCCTGAAAGAATGTATGAATAAAAAAATGCATAATATAATGTATTGTATCCACTAGACAAGTAAATTAACGAAAGATAATGAATGCTTTCAACAATTCGTGCTGTCACATTTGTCACCTGTTCGTTCGTATTTGGCGTGTATGGCAAAAGAAATGTAGCCTGAACATTGTTGTAAAAATAGATTGTTGTTTAACGGAATGAGAAAGGAGTGCGTGGACATTAAATTCAACTGCAACAAATCTTCATACATATGCTTCAAAGTTCAAACAATAAAAATATGTACTTGCTCGGCGGTCATAATAAATATTTTTAATCTATAATTATTAACTTGACGATAGATGAGTAGTTCCCGGCTATTTAATTCTTTAAGCCACAGCAAGTTAACTCAACCTAACCTGATTGCGTACGTAATATTTTTGCATTTTTAAGATTTGCACCTAACTAGATGTGTTGATACCATTTATCTGTAACATTAATGTATTGCTCAAATGATTATTGCCTGCATTATATTTTAAAGTAATTGCTGAATTTTGTTCAAAAGCAAAAAAATTTGAAACAATAATTCCAATGGACAGGCAGACTTGTTGACCAAAATCTTTAAAACTTTACTACGTTCATATTCGGTGTGAACTGCTTTATAAACAAAAAATGCAGAGTAATACACAGCTTACCTCATGTGCTAATTGGTTCACTTGCGCTATCAACTTTACACAGTTTTGGTTACAAACAGAAAGAGCCGTTATACAAATTTCCTTTATTAAGGGTACGAAATGAATCAAATATGGAGAAGCAATTTATAAAACTCTGCAAAAAATTGGTCCGCAAATAATGTAGCTTGCGAGAGTAATTAAGTTTATAATTTAGCGTGCATTGCATGTATAGTGATAATAACCAATATTTGACAATGATGATGACTTTATTGTAAGCAGAGAACCGATCTTCTATAAATAATGCATATAAATCTTGAAATTCATCAACGCTCAAAGTTGAATATATAGTTTATACATATTATTATATACCTAAACAAAATACCCGATATCCGTTTTTACTTATATATGAGTTAACATGAAACACCTGAACAATTTGTGTCGATTCGCAAACAGTATCTTTCGTCAAGTATTGTCTAGTAAATCGGCCCAGCACTAACTAGTCTGTAGTGTTTTACATTTGAAGAAGAAGAAGAAGAAGAGAAGAAAAAAAATGCCGAGCACAACAAAATGAGTAAGACGAATGAGGAATGAAGATGAGAAAAGAAGGCTGTCCAAGTCCATAAAAGATGGGCTGTATCTTTTTTAATGACGGGTTATAGGCAGGATGAACACTCATCATCAACCTCAAACAACAACATGCAATCTCATGCCAAAAGCCATGTTCATAATAATAATCATAATCGTGAATGCACGCAATATAGTAGCTGGCCAAAAAAACGACTTTATAATAGCTATATATGATGATGATGATGATGATGGTGATGGTGGTTGGTGAGATAGCAAGACTGACAAGTCAGACAGACACTGTAAAGGATTAAAAGAAAACAAAAAAAAAGCAAAAGAAGAAAAAAAATGAGTAAGAAGAGAAGCTAGAAGAACGAGTTAAAAATCATTTTGAGAAGTTGCTATTAACACGACGGCAAGAGAGTTTAAGTACAATTACGTATATATTTTTGCTTGGACCATGTAGATAAATGTACGTTATAATATGCAACCATGCATGCAAATGGTTCAAAAAGCAGCCTTCAATACGAATACAAAAGCTCATTAACAATAACACTTGAACTTTTTATGGTAATCATCATCATGCTTATAGTTTACATACATATTTGATGAGATCTCTTTCTCTCTATCTCAAATCACAAAAACTCCATTTGCACTGCACTGTGTGTGCACTGCTGCTGTAGTGGTAGTCACTGATATCTCCGTTCAATATTCAATGCATGCATGTATGTATACTTACATAAGTATTCATAGCATTTAAGCTAAACATTACGTTTTAAATGCAATATCGACCACATTTTAGTGCAGACTTTTATTTTACTCTGGAGTTTTCTTCAGGTTTGTATCGCAATTTTGAATTTTAAAAAGTGTAAATACACATATAATATACAGTCAAATAATAGAGATTATTTTGGTGACGTTAAAAACGTGAATTCGTTAAACTTTTATATACTTTCTTGTCAATGCCGTAGTAGAGCTCATTCAGGTTCATGATATATGATACGTTATAACATACAAGATTTTATGTTTAAAAGTAATTTATTTGACGGATAAGAGAAAAAAAATGCATACAAAGGACAGGTAATAATAATTATAGCAAGTTTAGAAGGACTTAAAACCGCCTTTTTATTATGGTTATACTGTTTCTGTTTGTAATTTACTTCAAGAGAAAGGATACACTGACTGTGCAAGGCTTTTGCATTATTTGCAATAGCAGGAATGATGATTATCGTTAAATTTTTTATTCCTTTTTGGTATGCCGTGGTAAGTGACACTGGTACTGTTTTATAGTTCATGTATTGTTAATGTGCGTGAGATAGGCAGAGTAATTGCGTGCTTAAAACAGCTTATATATACCTAAACGCTTGTTTTTTTTTGGGGAAGTAAGATCGACATGTAAAAATTCAATTTCTTAAAAAGAAAAAAAACACAGTTAAAAATTATTATGAAACATATTGTGTGTAACTGGTTTGGTTTGTAAAAAAAAGGAATGATTAAAAATAAAATGAAAAACACAATTTCCTGTTCTTTAAAAAGATTTTTTTGTAGAATTGTAGATAATAAACAAATAAAACATGCTAAATAAGCATGCCACCTAATTTAATAATCCTTTGTGAAAAATAGTTAATGGACGCATAGATTACAAAAGCAGCGATATCTGAAAACGGCAAACAGCAAAGATAAAATAATAAAGTATTAGAAAATGCGGAGAAATGAGCATAGAACTAACTACATGATATAGCAGCAAGCTCTCCTCACGCATTGTCATAGAGGGAGATAAAAAAGACTGTTGTTGAAGTTGCCTGAAGAGTGTGTTGCCTGCTTGCTGGTTTATCCTCAAGTGCTGCACACACATAGCTGTCTGGAAAGGAATACAAGGATATTTTTATTGACACCTTTTTTAGTAGTTCTTCGAGTTGGAGATAGAGCTCGGTGGAAACCCTTTCTCACCTTTCCGCTTCACAGCATTGCGCTGTGCTGTCTCTTCAACCAGCTTAAGCTTTGTCAGCACAGAAGAATGTAACTTGTAATGAGATAGTATACTTGTTTGCATGAAAGTTACTTGATGTAATGAATTTTTACCTATTTCTTCTGGTGTGAATTGTTGCCGCTGTGCCATTGTTTTTCGTGCAATAATCAAGGTGTGTGTAGTATGTAGTATATATTATGATTTTATGATGTATGTCAGTATAGCTTCAATGCTGATGATTTGATTTGCGTGTTTAAAAAAAATTTAATGTGCACATAGATAGACATATTGGTTCCCCTTAATAATGCTTCGGATTATTATATAAGTCATAATACGTTCTGATTATGATGATAACCGAAGTTTTACTATAATTAAATTACTGAAATTAAAAGTAGCAGTAGTAGTTATTGTCACGATTAGATATACCTTTTAAATCTGATTTCAATATTTGCACATGTATGGACAAGTCAATGTTTCTGCATTTATACATAGGTTCATGCGAAGCAAAAATCAAGTCATAAAATATGCCCACTCAAAATGTGACCTTAAGATGAAATTGACGTGTGCAGTAGTAGAAGTGGTGATACACATGTGCACACATACTCCATTGAACTATTGAACCAAAAAATACAGCAAAAACTTAAAAAGCTGGTTTATAAGATAACTTATGAATATAAACCTAATTATATTGCATTATTATAAGAAGAACAATATGAAATCCTCTTTTGATTGTATACAATATGTACCATATAGTCTTAAAGGAAAACATATAATAGTTATATACCTAAAAAGTATATTTTTTTCTACAAACAATGTATATATAAATGATGTACAAAAGGTTTACGATGAAACAAGTAAGGAGATTATGAGCAAGTGATTTTTTCTACCTGAATAAAAAACTGCTTACTCGAAGAAAAAAAATCGACAACATACAAATATATATTTCTTCCTTTTTTTACACATGTCATTGCATACAAACGGAAAAATATAAAATAAAATATAAATATTCTTATTTGTATAAGTTGTAGATTTATTTATGTACATTTGTATATACATACTCTACCCTCTGCAAGATAATTCACTTATTTTTTAACCCATCATCACCACCACCAACACCAAACCTTTTTTATTAATACCCAAGACCAGCATAAAAAGGCATATTATATATATGTATGACCAATACATACACATCTATATTTATTAGGTATACACACAAGAATGTGTGCATTATTGTTACACACACAAAACAAGCCTTATGTAAGCACCTCTTCATTTCTTTTACACTCGCTCTCTGAAAGAAATCCTGTCAATTTACAAACTGAGTTATTTGCTAATTTCTCTATTTTCTTGACTCTCCCTCGTAGCATAGAATATAGTGTAATAATAAGGATACCTTCTTGCTGCGGCCCATCAACTATAACAAAAATACCTCAAAGCGAAGCCAAAATAATAATAATAATAATAAAAAATGCCATTGAGATACGGAAAATTATACAAACGTTTTCCCTTGAGTTTGCCCACAACAAAAAAAAAACTTTGGGTGAGCTTACTCATTTACAACTCCAAGAATCAATACAAATAAGAAATCATCTAATAAGCTACGATAATATGTTTCAACATTATTGTGAGCTGGCTGGTGACTGACTGACTGCATCATGTCAAACAAAATGTTTCTCCCCTTTTAACAAGCGCACGATGATAATTTATGCATGATTTGGTGTTTGATTTCGAGGGATGATGATGATGATGCACATGGATAGTGTGTGTATATTTTTTTTTTTTTTAAATAAATAAATAAAAATTACTCTTGATTGTCCTAAATGATTGGCTATATGAATGGAGTTGATAAGAATAGTAGTAGTAATGATGATTGTGGATACTTATTTTCAACTGATGCTGCTTCTTATTGTGAATGGGGTAAATCCAGCAGAAAAGGGAGCATATGTTCCTCGTTTATGTTTATTGTTACAAATTAATGTGTGCATATTGTTCGTTTTTCTTATATATTTTTGGACTTCATCTCACTGATTTATGGTAATTAAGCGACAAAGGTTCACTTCACTTGTAACCGCAGCTCATTTTATACTGTAAGAAATGTATGGTAAGTTGATAATGTGTGTGTAACGTTTTACTTTAACTGGAACAAGTACATATACCTGATCATTTTGATTTTCGTAGAGTATTTAACAATTAAACTACAATCAATTAAATCCCATTTGTGATTGCTTCTTTCTATATCAAATTATATTCTTCCTCATGCAAGTCGCAAAAAAATGGCAAAAAATACAGTGGTATTTGTTATGCATGTATATCAACTGGAATAGGCTGGAGAAAAGAAAGATATCTTATTCGTTTTATACATAATTGCAAGGTTGTTGCATGTTATTACACAACAAGAGGAGGATTTCATAATAAGGTTTTATTAGAATGAGACTCAATATTATGATGTCGGTATGTAACATGCAACGTGTTTTAGCGTTTCATGACTTATGTATGTATATTATAGCTACCTAAGACCATTGTTCTCATCATCGTCATACACCTCTTTAACATTTTTCTTGTACCCAACTACATACATGTTTATTCATTGCCATATTTTACAATACATAAATACATAATAAAACATATATACCTGCGTGATCATATCATCATGCCATAATATACAACCCTCTACATAAGCACGTACATAATAATAATATATATCCTCATCTCATCTATCTGCATCTTCCTTTACCATCACCACCAACACCACCACCACACGTTATCGTTCATCGTCTGTCCTGACTCATTCAATTTGAGAAGATAATAGACACAAAATGAGCCTCATGGACAATTCCTTTATTATAATGCTTGTCCTTGCCTGTTTGTGTCTGTGTATTTTAGCAGAGATCAAGGGAGAAGTCCGCATTAGACAATGCCCTCAGAAGAATCACCTCATCAACATTGTAACGTAGCGAGCGTGTAGCACACACACACAAAAAAAAGCTCACTATTGCCCCATTTATTATTATCGTGAACACACTCATATATATATATAGCATCTTTTACTTGCACCATGAAACCATCATAATCTAATCATCATATTCACTAGATCACAAGTCTATAAGGTAAACAATTCAATACACTTATTTTATGTTCAACGCACATTGAAAACCTGCATCAATCTACCTATTCATTTATTTTTGTAATCACGATCAATAACGTGTGGTAACGCACTCTATAGTTATAGTAGTCGTGAATCATTTATGTAAATCTTTAACTTAACCTTCAAATTAGTGACCAAGTATGTATATGTATGTATGTATGTTTATAATGAATGCTACGATAAATTCCAACGGGTTGGATGGAATTCACCCTTTTGGCTGACTGTACACAAATCTAGCTAACAATATGCTATATATTATACTCGCCTGATTGAAGAGATCGATGATGAATCAATGAAAATCTTTTTAAAATGCAACTAACTCTCTTTCTGAGCAAGGAATGTTCCCAATCATCATGTCTCTTTCGGCGCCTTCACCGCTTATCTTTGACGAAATATCTATAATCCATACCTTCTCGGGTACATAAGGCATTCATACGTTGTTACCTTACCATAATGGATACTATGATATTTTAGCATGTCCCATGTCAAGTGTGATGTGATGACAAGNAAATATCTATA
Organism: Zhuqinia jingwanae; assembly: GCA_027744095.1. Taxonomy (NCBI): domain Eukaryota; kingdom Metazoa; phylum Arthropoda; class Collembola; order Entomobryomorpha; family Paronellidae; genus Zhuqinia; species Zhuqinia jingwanae. Next base: position 9,714 of record JAHZNC010003315.1, read on the forward strand.
ATCCATACCTTCTCGGGTACATAAGGCATTCATACGTTGTTACCTTACCATAATGGATACTATGATATTTTAGCATGTCCCATGTCAAGTGTGATGTGATGACAAGACTTTTGATAAACAATTTAGATCAAAATATGGTAGATATCATGTTGGCAGGTTATATACTTACTTGGACGTGTATAGTTGATATATTATGTGTATATTATCAACAAATAAAAACAAAACAATGAAACAGATTGAAATAATGTTCTAAGAAATAAAACATGCATACCTACCTATTCATATCAATATTCAATATTGATAATTTATCGCTACGAAAAGTCAAAACAATTCAGTTGAGAAATGGAATGAAAATATGCATATATGTATGTACCTAATCAGATCAAACTGAGAAATGACTTTTACACCTGGAATTGACTGCCATGTTCAGCAGTTCAATCAGAATTTAAGTTCTCTTTGTTCTAGATCCTTTCTGATCACATTAATAGCAGTCTTATTTTATGTTGCATTGACTTTTGCTTTTATGTACGTCAGCGAAATTTAAGAACAAAAACAAACTCACTGGATACTGCATTAAAACTGCTCACGTGTGTAATAATATAACCTGTATCATTGCATATTATGCTGTTTTTGTTAATAGTAGCAGAGCAGATGGATAATAATAATCTGTGATGATTTTCTGAATCTATGTACGTGTTACAAATCTTAATACCTATATAAAAAACCGACATGTATTCATATTACATTGCATTGCGTATTTATACATAGCATTTGGTTTATGCTTTTTTTAGACTAACACCGGTAATGTTGAATGTAATGCGATGCAATGAAAGTGTAAAAGTTTGTAAAGTGTAATAATAACGCTGCAGAAATCCCAACCAGCAGTAGTGTTATATCTACGATCGCGAGGTTGTATTTTTTTTGTTATTCAAGTGGCTATATTGTTTGTGACTGACTGTAAGGTTGAAGGTATATTGTCAACCCTCGTGTTTGTTATTATGCTCTTATCTTTATGAAAACACGAAAGATGTGCATTCGAAACATGCGACAAGGAGAGAGGACCGCTTTTGCCTCTCTCTCTCTCTCTCTATAGCAGGTGTAATAGTAATATTTATGGATGAACACCTGTTCCAAATACACAGATTCCTCATCGTGCACATGTATAGCGAGACCGATTTACTACTCTCCCTTTTCTACCTGCTTCATCTTTATCTCACACACTTACAAATATTAACTTGCTCCTCCAGTCCAAAAAAAAAAACGATTCTTTGTGACAATGACACTTTCAAAAAAAAATCTTGATATATTTACTACCAAAACTATGAACCGAGTTCTCTTTGAGTTAATGTTCAAGCCAAGCGTACTGGATCTGAAAAAAACACCAACCTACAACCTACTACTATACTGAGGTGACCAAGCCACATGAACGTTATGAATACCAATACAAAAAACCACAAACCCAATTACCTATTTACATCAGTAGTAGTAACGTGTGGGATACCTGTTTACTTTACTGCCTGAAAGGAAAAAACGTGCAAAATTCATTTAGCGAAATTCCGGCTACATTAGTCGCAACAAGTAAGGTTCCTAGCAAATATAAAATGCAGCTGATTGCGGAGTTTTGTAGGTACCCTTCAACATCTTCAACATCACATTTCTAGATACTTCTCTTTAATTGCATTTGATGCTTATTAGAAAGCTATTTTTCAGTTGATTATGTAATAGTATTGCGATGCCTTTCCTTTGAGCCTTCTGTGACGAAGGAGACCGAGTCTAATCAGTGTGAGCAAGATCTGTCATGAAGTTCATCTTTCATTCCTTCTCTTTACTTTTGCTCTCTCAACTTACTACTACTACTGACCTTTTTCTCGCAAGCATAAGGTTCTGCTGTTCTAAAGAGAGATGCCTTATTTGCTTCTTTTACCTCGTCATCATAAATAATAGGAATCTTCTTTTAGGGCTCATTAAAATTTACACCTGTGTCCTTACACGCCACCACCATCGAACAACAACAGTCAATTCTTGCACACACACAAAAGAATTTTTATCCAAAACTATGCAGCGTTTCAAAAGTGATTATATGCCAAAATACTTCTTGTTGTGGGTGAAGTTGAACACAAGTGTGTGTAGATGATTCAAATTCTCATTTATTTTGTGAAAAACCACAACCAAGGTCAAGTGGGTAAATATGAGGCATTGTGATATACTTTTTTTTGTGTCTAAACTTGAAGAATCCAATGAAAAATGGAAAGGTGTTGGGAAGGCGGTGGCAGTGCTGAATGGTATCTATTAAAAAAAGAACATTATGCATTATTATTACGAGCCTGAAAAAAGATGAAAAGTTGTAGAGCTTTTAAAACTGTAAATGATACGGCTCTTTTATTAAAGGTCCACTCCTTTGCTTGGGGTGTTAGGGATGTATGCATACAAACGTGTAGCAAAACAACCAGCAAGGGTCAGATAGCTTGACAATTACTAATGATCTTGAAAATTGTTAATAGTTTTCTTCTTGGAAGTACATGCCACAAAAGGGACAAGGGAAGATTTTGCATCATAAGGGTAACATGTAGTTATAGTCTTCAAACTTTAAGATAATCCATCATTGTATCTTGATTTGTGATGAGAGGTATATTGAAAGAAAAAAATAAGGAAAAAATTATATCCATACTTTGCATGATATTTAAAGCTATGTAGTTTGGTAGCAGAAATTTATTGAAATTGAAAATAACAGCCATAATTTCACTGTACGTTTAATTTTGCTTTGAGTTTATCATTTCATTGATCAAAAAAATACAGATTTGAAATTGTGTTTAATTTTTGTCTGTTACAAAATGAAAGATGCTTGAAGATTATATGCATACAAAGTAAAGTGATAAAATTCTATGCATGAAGTAATAAGATCCTTTAACCCATCCCTGCTTCCTGCTCTCAAGTAACGCTATACGAACTTAATATCCAGATAGAGATGATGGTGGTGTGGTAGTAGAAATGGTAATGTGGTATGCTGGACAAAATGAAAAGAATGGCGTGTTTGTTGTCATTGTTGACCTTAAGTGATGATGAGATGCATACGGCAGTAAAGCGTCTTAAATTATTGTTCTTGTTTCAAGCAACCAAAGTTAAAAGGAATGTGTTTCCTTTCTTTACCTCTTTTTTCTTCTTTCAAATGTTTTCATACAAACAAGAGCAACACGACAAAGATCATCAGAGAGAAGAGAGAAAAAACTGCAAAAAAAATTAGTGTAAAGCAATTGGCAGAAAAATGTATGCATGTAGCATATAGTTTTATTTCGAGTACCTATAATATGAGGAATGTATGTACCTATTCATTTTGTATGCATTCATTCATACACATCTCTCCAGTAAAACTTTTATTGCGTATTATAACATTACAACTGATGCTAACTCACCATATAAGCATGCACATTATATCTATCTGAGAAACAAGGATAGACCCTCCATTCCACACAGTCAAAATCGTCGTTTCATTCCAGCGAAAAGTAAAAGTATTATTATTACATCTATAACAATACACCAGTTTCGAATCTTCTACGCTCGCTGCTGCTGCTGCTGCTAACAATTTTACAAAGAACACTCATCATCATCATCATCATCTTGTTCATTCTCTCATCTTTCAATTTTACTTGTATTATCTATCCATATGCATACGGTGCAGACGGCATACCAGAGAGGCGCAATGCTGTCTAGAGAGTCTCATCATCATCATCATCATCATCACATCGTCATCTCCAAAAACGAAGAAGAGGAAAAAAACTTTTTTTGTTATGTTCACTTTTTACTACTTACTTCACCTACTACCACCACCACCACCACCTTTACTTCACTTTTCCTCTTAACATGGATATGTGAGTGAGTGAGTGAATATTATACTGCGTACTTCTTGCATGGTTATCCATTTCATTTCATCATCATGAAACTTTGGCTACTACCACTTACCACCGGCACATCTCACAAACCATACCGCTCAACTTGTTGTGTGTGTATTGCCATGCTGCTGCTGCTGCTGCTGTTCTTGTTCTTTTTTTTATAAAGATGAAAAATGCAGTAACAACAACGACCATCCTTAACTAAACTATAATAATAATAATATCCAGTAAGCAGAATGCGTAGATACAGCACTCGTATACTCATCATCATCATCATCTTCTTCATCACTATTTTTTTCATTATGATAATATCTCCATGATATAGATTATATATTATATACTCAAGAAAACAACAATAAAAATGATACTTATTACAGTATCCCATGCATATCAACCTCATCTTCATCATCATCATCATCGTCGTTATCATTGGATCAACATCATCATCATCGTCCGTCAGGAAGGGCAAAAAAAGAAGGGAACATAAAAATGTCTTCTTAAAAATATTTTTGCTTGCTCGCTGTTGCCTCTCTGTCTACCTAAAATATTCATCATATCAGCATCCGTCCGTATTATTATTATTATTATTATTACACAGTCCATCCATATCCATACGGTAGTGGTGTTAGTGGCGCAATAATCACTTATGTGTGGCAAGAATATGGCATATAAGCAGCAGCAGTAGTAGTAGTAGTCGCTGAGTGTGAAATAGATTTTTTTTTGGAGAGCTTCTTCAATACGTTCAGGTGTGTAAGCAATGTGCATTTTTGCATGTAATTTAAGAATAATATGTGTTGTTGTATGTATCAAGAAAAAGGAGAAAAGAAAGGAATGAAGATGATGAAGCCAAGTTTACCTCGCATTTTGAACATCATTTCATGTATGAATTTTTATTTTACTACATACGTACATACGTGCACCTCCCGTATGGATTGTTTATAGACATCGTCATACAAATCTTTCATCTGAAAAAATGCTAATATTTACTGAAAGCTTTACGTTGTTCTCTCTCTCTCTCTCTTGAGAGAGAAATATACAGGCTCACAAACACAAGCATTTATGTTCTCCATCTCTTTTCTCTCTCTCTTCTTCTTCTTTTTCATGCAATGTTTTTATATATATTTTTTTTCAATTACTTTGCGTACTTTTGTATACCATGTTGTGCATGCAGAAAAACCCAGCGAGAGGTTGCCAATTGCATAATTCGTTAGTAGTTTGGACATGCAAAAGAGGAAAAACAGTCAGACAGGTGATCTGAACTATTTCACCACTTTTTTTTCAGATTTTTGACAGGTATTAAATAGCTTGAGTATTTGAGTATGTGTGTGTGAGCATTCATACATTATTATCGTTTTATGTAACTGTAGCTTTATTTGTGCTTGTCATCGCGTGTTTGATGACTCTCTGACTGATGATGGAAAAGTCTCCTGGGTGGTTTTTTACTGGCAATTATTGGCTATATATATTTCTCTGTGTATCTCATCTACTTCTCTGGTTGTTTTTTTTTCTTTTTTGGAGAACTTCATGAATGCTGAATTGTGCGACTCAGCTGAAAAAATGAGCTGTTGTCGTGTGCTATGTTTTTTTTTGTAGGTGCTCGCATTTGAGTTGGATTTTTTGACGAGGAAGAGAGAAAATTATTATGTGGTAATAAATCACCAGCATAGTAGATTATCCACGGGTATTTAAATTAAGGACGCATTAGGTGACACAATGAGACAGGGAAATGCTACTACCATACTTGCATTTCTATAATGTTTATTTCTATTACGTTTAAATTTAAAGCATTATTACATGGCAATCATATAATATCATATTATTGCATGCAAAATACATTTATCGTAAATATAGTTTAGTGATAGCGTGCTTAAATTTTAAAGTTTTTTTT